>VMDR010001036.1:0-152756 GCA_007922815.1 Macrotus californicus
GGCATTTTGGAAGTTGAAAGCAGAGATGACTGCTGAGCTGAGCGGAGCAGACTAGAACCTACAACCTGGGAAGCCAACAAAAAGCCAGCTGTCTGCTCCAGGGTAAGGTTCCGGAAATGGAGCTGTTGGTTCCCAGGAAGGAGCGGGTAAGGAGCGGAAAAGAGGGGACTGGCTGAAAGGCTGTATAAAAAGCAGTTAGACCCTTACCTTATACCATATATAAAAATTAATTCAAAATCGATTCAACACCTAAACATAAGCCCCGAAACTATAAAATTTCTACAAAAGAAAAAACACATAGGGGCAAATCCTTATGACTAGATTTGGCAATGATTTCTTGGATATGACACCAGAGGCACAGGCAACAAAAACAGACACACACAAACAGCACTACATCAAACTGGAAAACTTCAGCACAGCAAAGGAAATAATCAGAATGAAAAGACAACCTGAAAAGTGGGAGAAAATATATGCAAATGATATCGATAATAAGGGGTTAATATTTAGAATATGTAAAGAATTCCTACAACTCAATACCAAAAACAAATAACTCAATTAAAAAATGGGCAAAGCACTTGAATTGATATTTCTCCAAAGAAGATGTACAAATGGTCAAGAAGCACATGAAAGGATGCTAAACATCACTACTCATCAGGAAAATGAAAATCAAAACAAAGTGACACGTCATCAACTCACACCTGTAAATATTGCCACTATTTAAAAAAAATAAAAACAAAATAACAAGTATTGGCAAGAAGTGGAAAAAGGGCAACCCTTGTTTCCTTGTGCACAACTGGTGGAAATGTAAAACTGGTGCAGCCATGTGGAAAACAGTATTAAGGTTCCCCTCAAAATTAAAAACACAACTACTCTATGACCTTGCAGTTCTACTTCTGGATAAAGAAAATGTGGTATATTTCTTTCTTCTTTTCCAGAAACAAAACTTATTCTTTTTTTTCTCCAGACCAAGTTTTGTTTCTCTCACAAAGAACAGTTGGGATATCATTTGAAAATCAAAGTAATCCACCATATTAGCAATAAAGAAGAAAAGATATAAGATTATTATAAGAGTTGATGAAACATCATTGAAACATCATTTGATTAAAAAATTTTCATGCATATATAACATTATTTTTAAAATAAATCTTAGAAATTATAAATAGATGATAACTTCCTTAATAAAATGCAGATACAAAATAAAAACGATGGAAAACATATACTTAAGGTGAAAATCTGAAGATCTGCAATCAGGAATGAAGTAAGGTTGCCCGTTACCACGATTTCTGCACAGCACGGTCCCTGGTCTGTGTGATGAGGCAAACAACAGACGGCAAAAATAAAGTAATATTATTTATTCTTAAAAAGAAGGAAACCCTATCAGATGCCACCACATGGAGAACAGGAAAGACATCAGGCGAAGTGAAATAAGCTCATCATAAAAGGACAAATATGGGAAGATTCCACTCTATATAAGGCATCTGAAATAGTCAGACTCTTAGAGACAGAAAGTAGAGTGGTGGTTGCCTGAGTCTGGGGGCAGGGAAGAAGAAGAGTTTTCCAACGGGTACAGAGATTCAGTTTTGCAAGATGAAAAAGTTGTGCGGATCTGTGGCACAACAATGTGAATACAGTTAATACTATCGTACTATACACTTGAAATGGTTATGATAGTAAACTTTATACTACAATAACAAAAATAGAGAGATTATCGTGGATTATCTAGGTGGGTACCATGGAATCACAGGGTCCTTAAACGTGAAAGAGGGAGACAGGAAATGAGGCCAGAGGAATGCTGACCTGCTACTATTCCTTTAAAACGGGGGATGGGGACTGACAGCCCAAGAAGGCAGCCAGCCTCCAGAAACGGAAAAGCAGGGGAAGGGTTTCTCCTCTCGAGCCTGCAGCCCTGCTGGCATGTCCAGGTTAGCCCAGTGAGACCCATGTGAGACTTCTGACCTACAGAATGGCAAGATAATAAATGTGTATTATTTTAAGCAAAAAAAATATATTTATATATATAAAAGAAGGGCAGTAAGAACCCAAGATCTTCTCCCCACCCGGCAGAACCAGACAAGCCATGCCTAGTCCTATAACAGGAGGCAGTTTGTTCTCGGCTCAGAGGCATCAAACAAGGCCGAAAGAGAAGCATTTGAGCTCTAGCATTTACAGGCTTGGACAGTGAGACCTCTGGCTCCTTTCCCCCACTTTGTTCCCTCAAATCCTCACAGGCAGGCTTTTAGCCTTTTGGAGAAACTGAAAGATAATTTAAAAAAAAAAGTCTGCAGATTCTGAGGTCTATAGGAGTCACCAACTCAGATGGCCAGGTCCCTGCCCAAAGCCTGGGAGACAACAAATCTCTAGTCCACTTTTATTGTCTCCCTCCCAAATGTAAACAGAAAACTAAAGCCTCCCTATTCATCTGAGAAAAGCTTCTAATGCGAAAGTCAGGGGCCAAAATAAGCTCCTAGGAGGGAACACAGGAAAAAGAAAAATGTAAAAAGCACAAGAAAACAGCAAAATAATTCAATTCATATCCCAAAGGAAAAGAGAAAATATTGCATCCATGAAATCAAAAGAGGATCCTATTTGAAGAAATTACTCATTTAAAAACTAAATTTGAAATTACAGATATGCTAGCAGAAATTAAAAATTCAATAAATACTAAGAAAGCCTCTCAGAAAGTAGAACGAAAACACAAAGATAGAAAAGACGTAAGAAAACTAGAGAATTAAGCCAATAGGTCCAAATATCCAACAGGCAGACTTGCAAAAAACAGAGAATAAGACAAAGGAAATTATCAAGGCAATAGTACAGGAAAATTTGCCAAATTTGAAGGATATGAGTTTCTGAATTGAAAGGACTGTGAACATCAAAAATCCCTTAAGACCTATGTCCCAGCATGAAATTTCAGAATTCTGGGGATAAAGAAAAGAGCCAAACATTTTCCAGAGAAATGAAAGAGCTCATACACAACGGAACTGTGAAGCAGAATGGCCAGAAACGTTTCAACCTGAGCATCACAGAGGTCAGCCACGAACAAAACCTAGTCACATCAGAGTGAACGCCGAGCACTGCGTTACCCACAGGCCGTGCCGCGGCGCACCCGGAGGATGGAGAAACGATAAGAGAAAGCGTTGCTGAGAGTAAAGGGTTGTAAATGAGAGGCAAACTCTCAGCAGGGAATCAATGTGTCAGTCTAAAATTTAAACAGAAATCAATAAATGGCGCTTACAGCCCACACTGTGTTGTTTAGGGACAGGTAGGTGAACACCAGAAAATACAACTAAGGGTGGAAAAGGGCTACCATTGGCAAAGGAGTAATGGAAATATAAAGTGCACAGGGAATGACTATTATACAGAGTGAGGCCAAAGTAGGTTTACACTTGTTCATATGGAAAACAATACAATAATTAATAAATAATAATACAAGAACAAACTGCTTTGTGTACTCACAACTGTAAACCTACTTTGCCCTACCCTGTGGCATTATTTGAATTTGAAACCGTGTGCATGTAATTACCTCAAAATAAATAAAACAAACTAATAAACAGATGAAGGAAGAGAGAGAGGATGGGAGGGAGGAAAGGAGATTTGAGGAAACAAACCCACCGACTGTTAACACAATGGAGACCTCCGGGGGTCACACGCACAGAAACAATGGAGACGGCAACTGTCCTGACGTTATGCAAGTGGTCACTTGTGACGTAGAAAAAAATTTACAATTGCGGCACCGTACGTGTACTTCAAAAGTGCTGTCTCGCAAACTGAAATGATAACACGACGTGGAAAATGGTACTGGAGGCTTCAAAAATGTGACTCTAATAATGAAGACACTAATATCAAATATGTACACGGAATGGGAAGAAGAGTATTCTGAGACAGAAAAAAGGGTTATTGTTTTATATAAATATGTGATTAAATACACACACACAACTAAATTGATTAAATGGTATAAATGTTTGTTATTACATCTATATCCCCAAACCATTCCTTACATGCTCAAGTTAGCCACAGAAATTGTTTATTTAGTTCTTTTCAGTGGGAAAATATAAACCAAGCATTAAAAAGTACATAAAGAAATTAAAAATCCATTTATCTGATTCATGTTATTTTTCTTCATCAGCCTTCTTTCCAATCTAGGAGAAAATAAATACATTAAAGTTCATTCTTCAGGTAATAAGCTGCTTTTAAGAAAAAACCCTAAAATCCAAGGTAACTATTATTCACTTTTTGTTCTCTACGCAGAGTCAAAACTGGTCTTTCCCACTTCCCAGGTCATTCCTGCCATGGTGTGCAGAGCAAGCTTTCCAAGGCAAACCCAGGCGGAAACAAGCATGTGCATCCAACGCCAATAAATAATTGCACAACAAGTACATCTAAATGGTACATAATGAGTTTTAAAATCATATACTTATGAATTACCTTTTGTCCATTCAGGTATATAACTGCTAATGAACAATATAGAGAAGGATAAAGAAGCAAGAAAGCATATTTCCAAGCTATAAGAATTACACCTGTAGGTGAAATGGATAGCAACATGTTTAAATTTTCATTTTTACCACAACAAAATCAACAGCAAGTGGAACAACTAGAGTCCATATACACATTTGTAGGATCAGAGAGCTTACAGACTTTAACCCACAGCATCTTAAAGGCTTAGACATGCTTCCTCATTTCATTTCATGAAAGACGTTCCCAACTAAAAATGAAATCCAACCCTTTGAAAACATACGTGAATATGGGGTTATGCGCCACTTAACAACAGGAACATGTTCTGAGAAGCGTGCCGTCGTGCAAACGTCATAGCACGCACTCACACAAACCTAGGTGGCATGTCGCCTGCCACCGTAATTGTACGTGCTATACTCTTACATCCTACAGGACTGGTAGCACAGGGGGTCTGTTCACACCAGCATCACCCCAAACAAGAGTAACTGTGGTATAAACCCTGACAGTTGGCTTTTCTTTCTGGAATGCTTAAGCTTTGATTGTCCAGCCCAGGCCTCCACTTCAAAGGGGCATCCTCCCTTCAGGGAGGGCTGTCTGGAATGAACACGTTGCAGCCACAAGACCAGGAAGAGCCACGCCACACCCCTTCCTCTACCCCCAACTGAGCCACCTTTGTTTTAGAGATCTTGGTCGATTTAGATAACTGACCATTTGAACTACTTGTTTCTTTTTCTTCCTGAGCTTTAAATTCCCAAACTTATGTTTTAAAATTGACCAGTAAAGAGTGAGCCGGGTCACTAAACCCTACGCCCTCACCCTGGACCCCAATAAAAGCAGAATCTGAGGCCCATACACTCCCCCCCCCCTCTCTCTCTCACACACACACACACACACACACACACACACACACACACACACACACAAACACACACACACCCCCTCCACCTGGCTATGTGCCCCCTGGACTGCCTTGTAGCTCCAGGGCCCGTAAATAAACACTTTTTTCCTCAAAGTTTCCTAATGCAGAAGGGTATTGTGCAAAGAAATAACCCATGAGGGTCAGTCCAGTTAAAAAGGGAAGGGGGCGCTTGTGGGAAACTCCCAGCCTGAGTAGCCCATTACTAAGACAGAGACAGCACAAGCAGTAATTTACCAGGGCCCTAGGCAACAGGAATTTTTCACCCCCAGCATAATCTTAGGAGACCATCCTCCTATATGGGGCCCACCTGAAATGCATTACGCAGCATATGACGGTAACTGTAAAATACATACCTGATGATACCTGAAGGGGTAGTTCCTTAAAAATTAACAAACATTTGTAATAATGTTTGTATTACATACAGACAGAAAAGCACAGAAATCTTGACTGGCTTACTTAATTTTCCTAACGGGAACGCCAGTGTGTGACCACCACTCTTCCCCAAGGTCACCATTGCCCTGACTTTGAATACCACACATTAGTGTCTGTCCGAGAGTCTAAGACTCCCAATATCTGGACCAAAATAACATGCTTTAGGGAGAGAGAAGCAAGCACTGTAGTCACTGCCTGCAAGGGGATACTATTTCAGAAAGACGTGGACGAGTCTGAGGAAGGTGTTTTGACTTGTTGGCCGGTTGAGTGAGGCCGACGTGCAAGTTCTCTCGAGACTGTGGGACAGGGAAGCTGTTTTATGATACAAACAGAAAGGAAAGGGCCTTTTATCGCCCATAATGAATGGACTGCTGAGGGTGAGACAGGAGAAGGGGAGCAGAGGGAAGAAGGGAGGGAGGCAGAGGGAGCCTGGACCTCCTTTCTATAGGCACGAAAACAGCTATGAAATAAAAATAATAGACAAACCAGCACGTGCTAGAAGACTGTTACTGTTGCACGATCATCTCATTTGATCTTCCCATTGCTCTGAAGCCTGTAAACAGATAAGGGGATCATCTCAAAGCAGCTAAGTATGGTGCCGGAAGTTCAACACTTATTAGAGGAGGCCAAGCTGTTCCCCTTTTCGGCTTCTATGCGGGACTAGACAGTTCACAGAAAAGAGGCCATTGTAGTTAGGGACAGAATATATTGTATTGTCCCCACCAATGAATCATTGAAAGGAAAAGAACTAAGTAATTCAGGGTCCACAGTCCTCTGAATTACCAAAAAATTGAAGATTCCATCACTTGCAAAGTAGGCCTGCTTATCTTTCTGTAGCTCAGAGAAGGCATTTCAAAGGAATTCCTTGCACTTCACAAGGTCTGGTTTCTGACACGTTAACTTGTTTTCTCTCTCTCTATGCTTTCCCACTGCAGTGGGACAGTCAAAGGAACATGACGTCGCTCAGGGAAAGTCACAGATGCAGACAAGCAAGTTAAACAGAAAATCACCGAGGAGCCTACACTCCCCCTTCAAATGGCGTGCCAACCTGCAGGAGTATTTAATTCTATCATAAGTACTTTCAAAAAGCAGGGGCCAAAATGGGAACACAGTTCCAAAAGGGAACTTTCTAATTCTGCTACTTGAGAGGGAGAAGAAATAAAATATGTAAATAAGTTGACATCAGACTGTATCTGATGCACCTACTAAAAGGCATGTGGCTAAAAAGTCCTTCCTGTATCCTCATCGATAAACCCAAAATAATATGTCAATGGCAATAACTATGATGGTCAGACGGCATGAAATTCTCTACATTCAATTCTACCAGAACCCTGCAGAAGATGAGGGGTTAGGATTCCCAGCTTCTTAGATGCAGACGTTGAACCCAGAGAAGTTATATAACTTATCCAAAGTCGCAAAATTGCCCGAGGTCAACAACGTATCCGAGTTCACACAGCGAGGAAGTAGAAAAGGGTTTCCAATCATGTCTGTTGGGAACAGCTCTGGTTTAATAAGGAAAAGCAACCACATCTGCTTTTCCATTCCAAATCATACCACGATTCTTCACTATCTTCTGGTTTCCAATTGCTCTTGATATGTCCTGAGTAAAGGACACTGACACTCCTTCCTCCTGTGAGATGGGGGAAGTGTCTTGTTTATTAGCAAGCGGCTTGAGGACAGGACACCAAAACAGGTCTGGAAGAACTCTTCCTACAGAGAGAGAACTGCCGGAGCAGCGGAGAGCTCTGTAAGCGGCAGGCTGGATTTCACAGTGGATGCAGGCGGTGCGGGTGGGTGCAAGGAGAGAAGTGCTTTCCAGGGCTCGTGCGTAAGCAACTGAACTATGCCCGCCTCGCCAGGAAAGCACCTGGAGAGGAAAATACCCAAATGACACTTGTAAGGCTACGGCCCTAAACATTCAGTTAAATCTGAGTACAGTAAGGCAAGAAGTTCTGTAGACATTAACCCAATGACATCCAGAAGAATATCGGGGGAAGGTGGGACAGAATAAGGTCCTTCCCCTCATTCTGTCAAAGCTGAAGTCAAAGGCCACCGCCCACCACACACACGTGCCACAGGAAGTGCAGCAGGCGCGCTTCATTTCTGTCCTGTCTCCAACTCTAATTTTAATGTGGTTGTTTCTTCTCAGGAGAAAGGTGGTGTGTAATTAGACATGAATAATTTAGAGAGACGAGTAACAGCACAGTATCGATTTAATTACATTTTTCTATTTTTATTTTATTTTTCCATTAAAATTGTACTAAAAGAGTAAAAAGAACTGGAAACTTTCTCCTCCTCACTCATAAATAGCCTGTTACGCACATGAAATCTTGGTTTAAAAGAATACAAAATCCAAAGTACAAAGTCAGTGCTTTCTTCCTTTAACGTCTAACTCTCAAATCAACAATTTAGTTGCACCTCTTCTTCCTTTTCTCTGCTCGGAGAAGAAAGAACCTTTACAATCTCCCAGGATGGAGGGATTCAACCATAGTTGAGAAACCCCAGGCACCTCCTGCCAAAAGCCAATGCTGAAGACCTGAGTATGGCCTCCAGGCAAACAACCGGTCCCCACCCTTCCCACAAAGAGGAAAGGGACCTAGTGCCTTCCTTGGCCTGAAGGAAAGAAAAGGTACTTTATCCCTTGATTCACGAAACAGTTATTGATCGAGATATACAAAGAGTGGTTTCCCCGAGGCGATCTCAGTTTGGCAAGGGGAGAAACGTGTACGCCAGTACTTACATTTCTACGCAACACCTAATACTATAAAGGTAAACATCAATATCAACACACCCAAGCACTTTCCAGGTCAGGGGCCGGGCACAATTCCTGGACACTGTGTGTACCTCATTTTAATCCCTGAAACCAGCCTGCCAAGGTGTCAAATGCCTTCTCCTTTTCACTGATGGGGAATCACGTTCATGGGACACAAAAAGGCATTTTCCAAACAAGAAGAGTATTTTTTATTCAAATTAAATCTTCAGATATTCCACCCTACCTTCAGATATAAATCTTAATCCCTATTTTACCTTTTGCAAGTAGCCCAAGAATAGTCTCCGGTTCCCAGAACTTTTACTGAGAAACCCACAAGGTGAAATAATTTTCTAACAGGTCCTGTTATCCTGGGCCCACTGATGTGCTAATAAAATCTTCCTCATATATTACTCAATCACAGCCCCTTGAGGGCAAGAACCATACTTTATCTGCGTCTATTATGTCCTTATTACCTAGGACAGAAATTGGAAAGCACCTAACAAAACCCCATTCATGTTCATTACCAGTTATATCAAATCAAGCTTCTCAGTTCAGCCCAGTCGAGCCATCTGGCTCACCTGCCTTTACTTTCCACACGTACTCATTATTTTCAAAACAGGATTACTGCCTGCTCTCAAAAGATTTATTCATCGCTAAATGTGTGCCCCTGCAGTCCCTACGGTGTCCTTCCCCTGACCCTGTTCCTTACTCACCCTGTCAATCCATGTCCACCACCTGGTTTAGAAAGAACAATGGAAACATATTTGCAATAATGGAGGAATTGTCCACTTGCCGTTTTTTGACTTAAAAACATTTTTTTTCTCAAAATATCCTATGTGCATCCAGTAAATTCTGGATAGGTAATTGCCTCCACATAATATATGATTGTAATTTACCTTCCATTAACACCATGTTTACACAGTCTTATACCACTATCAAAAAAATTTAAGATCAAAAACTGTTAATCCTTTAAAACAATTCTCTAAACTAGAACCGATCTCCTGGTGTCCAAGCAGCCTCCCTTTGAGACAGTCACACTACCTCTCACCTAGTCAGAAAGCCTCATAAGCATAGACTATGTCATATCGCAAACACAGCACAGTTTGTGCTGGTCAGCAATTTAATAAATACTTTAAAAACTAACCTAAATGCCTTGCCTTTTGCACCTAGATTCTTTTTAGATATTGGGAAGAATAAATATTTAATGAAAATTAAAGAAACTCAGAACAATAAGAACTTTCTAATTTCCTTTTTAAATACTTTGAAGTAATTTATAGCCTCAAAAGAAAATTGAGCATGAATTGTAAAACCAAGCTACTAAAATAAACTTTGCAAGTCACCAAAGCTGCCTTTTGTGTTCCTAAATGAGGCAAAATTTAGCTGGCTAATAAGAATATAAGATGGACTGTAAGGGAATCCCAAATTTACTCCAATATAGAAACAAATTAAAATATTAAATAGAGCTCCGGGGCAGATTCTGAAAAATGTTTTTAACCATGAATCAACTAACTTATTGAAATCGTCCTTGTAATAGACTATTAGGAGGGTTTCTATTCACCACCCCTATTTGGGGAGGATTCTGCCACCCCTCAGGCTCAGTTGCCATCTTTTGTACTGTCCGATGTACAAAGAGAGGACCCCCCCACCACCACCACACACACGGTCCTAGCTGATTAGACCTGGAAGAACATATGACCGACGGGCAACCATTCACAGGCTGGCCAGGAGCCTATGATTTGTGTTGACTGACAAAAAATGGGGTCAGCCAATCAGATTTTCTGCCTCAAGAACTGGAATCAAGAAACCCAAAGAGAGTTGCCAGTTAGCTCTTCAGGCCTTGTCTGTCACAGAAAGTGAGAGCTGAACCCAAGCAAGTTCCTAATATGTGATTCTCACATCTGCCTCCTGATCACCACCCTAATCCCCCTGCCTTTCCCCAGGGACATGGGCCTGGTTTTTGCAGCCCAAAGGAAAAAAAAGACAGAGAACATCATAGCAACTTAGGTTAAATTTTTATGTCAAGACCTTCTATTGACATATTTAGAATAACACCATCTTCTTCTTTGAGACTAAATGGAGGAAACAGCTCCTACCACTTAGTAAGAAATCTGAGGTCAAATTTCAAAAGAAATGCAGTTTTATTATTTTCGTCTTCCTCTCTATTCTAGACTTTAGCTTTCTTACCTATGAAACGAGGTCAGGTTATGAGAGGGTTCTCTTGCCTTCTGTGGTTTTTACCTCAGTACAGGGAATCTCTGGTATAGCGACACGTCCCTTTCAGACCAACAAGGGCTCCATTTTGGGGCAGTGTGGGGGCAGCGGTAGAAAACATTGTCTATTACCAGGGCTGTCACATGGTAAGTACCCTCTCAAAGTCATAACTGGAACTAATATTTTCTCATAAAAATTCTTAAAATGAGTTGCTTCCCAAGGTTTCCCTATTATAATAGCTAAATATACATTGACTATTAGACATTTGCACACTATTTTCTACTGCTCCGTCCTTCATGTAAAATGTACAATGACATGAAAGTGCCCTGCCTTTACCTTAGTTTAAAGAAACTAAAAAGCAGAGCACCTAAAGAACTGCCCCCGTATCATTGTCCATTCGCTCTCTGCCCTGATGTCTTACACGGGCATCATGAAAGCAGTAATAACCATGGGCCCCGAAGCGTCGCCTCCTTGAGGAGGCCCCAAAATCCTCAAATGGCTCAGTTATCAAACAAAATAATGGAGACTTAACTATCCAGATGAAAGAAAAGTGACTTTCTGGGCTGAATTTTTTCTCTCTCTTCTAGTTATTGAGAATCTTTGTAAAATGTACTACGATTTTTTTCTTCCTTTCTCCATTTGCAAAAGCAACAGATGTTCTTGGAATGGTATTAGTAAATAAGAAACACACAAAGAAGAAAAAATTGCCAATACCTTGGCCCCCAGTCAGGTTGCTTACCACTTAGAGACACTTCCCCCTGGTTCTTTCTTTAGGGCACTACAAGCACAGGAGTCCCTATATGACCCGCTGATGTGTGCACGCATGTACACATATACGGGGTTAAATGCATGTTTGCTTTTTTGTATATTTTTTGCATACTTTGTATATTTTTTATATTTTATACATATTTTTTGTACACTTCTTGCTTTATAGATTATTTTATAAGTTTAGAGCTATACATACTATTTCATAATCATTTCTCATGTCACAATATATGGCCATGTTTCTAGGCTATTAAACTATTAAATATTATTCTTTTTGAAACATGTTTGCCCCTCTTCTTTTTCGAAAGATGGTTGATTCACTGTTTTGTCAAGAATTAGGGTTTTCCCTCCCACTTCTAATAGCATTTATCTTATTATATGAGTTACCTTGGTTCACTATAAAGTTTTGGAAAACTTAGTAGGGTTTCACCAAAATTGAGAACATATATGCATGCTATTTTATAACTTATTTTCACTCACATTGCATCCTAAACACTTTCCTATCTCCTTAGATGTACTTCTGGGGTTATTTCCTGATTTTTTTTCAAACAAAAGTCCCCAGAACCCAATTTCACACGATGGTCATGAGGGAAAGTCATCATTAGGAACACTGATAATTGCAATACTTTATAGCTATGCATGCACGCGATAGGTACACAAGTTGGGATGAAAAACCCCAGGAGATGCCATAAATCGGTTCTGTTATTAATTTCATTTTTTAAAGAGTTCTCCAATTTCAAGCTTTTTAATCAGTGGTCTCTCCCTCATTAAAGAGATATAAAATAGCTCTCAATGAATTCAGTGTCTGCAAAGTGAGTTGTTAACTCAAACTGACTCTTCCCAAATAACATTCCCACTCTCTATATAATAAGAATACAAAGGAGAAGAAAAAGAGAGAAGGGAATAAAAGAAGGAGAATTATTTTCCTGTTACTGTGACTCAGGTGATTTCAAAGCCACCTCTATTTCTGAATCACTAATGAAAATGTATGTCAACAGGTGAAATGAGATTTTCTCTTCCACTGTCGGTAAGAAATGTGTATCCTTCAACACACCCAAATTTGGATAAGGGTATTGGGAGAAGGTATGTTCCAGCACCTGCAAATTCCCTCCCATCATTCATCAGAAGACATTTCTGCCCTGGCCATAGTTTCCTCGAGCTCTGTGGCTTAACTGATTAACCACAGTCCAAATTTGAAGCCCAAGCAATTCCGTGAAATTAAAGGTAATTTTTTTAAAACACATAATCATCTAATGATCTTCCCTCCATCATGAGTCAACTGCATTAAATCTGTCCTGTAAAGCATATTTCATATTCTACACCACACAATGAAGCAATTGAGGCCGATGCTCTCGGGGAAAGAGAAGGCATGTTGACCAGAGCTAACCCTCTAACTGTTTCTGTCAAGTGGGCATTACGCCGTCTGGTTCTCTAAGTGGCTGTAGGCCTTGTAAAGTTATCTTTTGTTGAAGATACAGAAAAGGAACAGAAACAATCAGCACCCAACAACAGACAAAAATCTATATCCAGTTCACCCACAGAACTTGAAACTGTATCTGCTACTCAACAGCACTGAACGGAGTTCCTGAACAACTTAATGTTCTCAAACAACAACACTGTTCATTCACAAGAAATTCTTTACCTCCATGAGAACCGTCAGAATTAGTATATATGGATTATTCGGCCTGCCTCTTGTTAACTCAAATTTGGGGACAGCCTGTACAAACACTTGCTAGGGTAAGACTGACAAGTCTCCACCACAAGTGTCTGGTTTTGTCAGCATCATAAAATGTTCAAAATACCTTCCCAAAATAGCCACAAACTTGTCCTGCAGTTCCATGGTGTGCTATTTCAATCCAATTACATTAACCCCTCAAACGCCTCCCTTTGAAAGATCAAAATCACTCATTAGAAAATACACCCAGCTCAAATACATTTGCCTAAAGCAAACTGGTGATGCAAAGAAATGGCCCCCACCTGGACAGAGTTTGAGTGCCGCCCTGCCAATTTATTTTTGGCTTTCACAAAGTCTTTCCCCCTCTCTGTGTGCCTCTGGGTGGGTCTGGGGGTGGGGTGGGGTGGGGTGGGGTGTGTGTGTGTGTTCCATATGCCTCCGGGTGGGTACAGGGGTGTGTGTGTGTGTGTGTGTGTGTGTGTGTGTGTGTGTGTGTGTGTACAGGTGTGTGTGTGTGTGTGTGTGTGTGTGTGTGTGTGTGTGTGATATCCATAAAACAGGGGTCTGGGTGAGATGCTGTCTGTCATCTGTGATTCTGCATTCAAATGATTTGCATTTACAATTATTCTAATTTTTCTAACTACTCCAAATTATGAGCAAGAGCCAAGTTTGATTACTGTTGATTAAAAAATTGCCGTGGGAGGCAATGAAATATAATGGTAAGAGATAAGTGAGAAATTAAGGAATGTAAATATGACACCTACTAGAAGACATTAGAAATATGTGAGACATTTCGGATGGCACAGTCATTGGGGTCTCAATTGACATTTAGTGAGTGGGTTCCAGGGAAGCTAAATGTCTTAAAATATAGAGAACCGGCCCACACATGAGGCTCTGCTTTACTAACAACTGTGAGCAACACTGAAGAATCTGGATTTCAGACCATGTGGCTTCTCATCAGCAGTGTGACCTTTAATGACCTATATGGTTAAGTCATTTAATTCTGAGCTGTGAGCTCCTCAAAGGAGCCTGGAGCAAATCCTGGCTCTACCCTTACAAACTGTGGGCCCTTGTGCATTCAACAACGGATCCTCTGCAGTTTCTTTGCCCATAAAACTCAGACAAAAAAAAGTTGCAGGGTTTTGATGAGCAGTGGCCCAGTGCAAGTTAGCTACTGAGACTATTTATGCAGAGGTAGTTCCTAACAGGTGCTCGAAGGGTGCCCCCACTCCAGGGCCACTCAAGACCGCATTACACAAGCTAGACAGACACTTTCAAAAGCTCAGTAACTATACCCATCTCAGATCACCACTGACAAGAACTATTAGTAAAAAGGAGTAGGGCCTAGTCACTGGTGATGTTAATTGATATTGCAGCGAATTGTCTTTCAAACAAATCTGTAAGCCAGTATTTTGATGTTTTTGTTTTTTTAGTTAAAATAAGACATATTAATTGACTGACTAATGAGGCACAGTATACTCAGCTCTCTAGGTGTGTCCCAAAATTTAACTGTAGTAATTATAACATAATTAACAGTCTAGAGAATTAAATGGCAAAGCCCAGGCTCCAAACACCAGGTTAAATACCGAAACATCTAAAGAAAAACAAAAACTCACTCCCAGTTTCTTTCCACATCCTCACATCCTCCTAATAAGACTTGATTTTAGAGAGGTGGTGAAAAACAAACCAGACTTGCAGAAATATATCAATATTAACAAGAAGTGTAAGTGCCCACCCACCAGGTAGGCTAACATGCATGAGGCTGGCAGAAGATGTCCCAGGAGCTGATGGTGCAGAAGTGCAGACAGAAAATAAAGCAGCAACACAGCCCTCCGGCCACAGTAAGTGCAGGTCTGTGGGAAGCTGAGGACTTCCCACTAACAGACCCGGGAGCATCCCCACATTCAAGTGTCACGAAGCTCCTCACAGCCCCACGTTCATCGGGGTCAGCTGACCGTCCGTGGATTTTCATGGGGTGCCGAGGGCTCAGGATCAGGGCTGTTCTGTAGCTATCAAGAGGGGGGCTAACTTAATGATTAAATTGTACCTGCCTAAAATAACTTGCGGTTGAAATACCTTACTTTTAGGAGAAAATGGGTAAGTAGATATGGTATATCTAATCAGCACCTTTTCACAATTGCTGGCAGGATGGAAGCTGTATTAACAAGGCTAGATTCTCAAAGGTGACTGGTTTTTCACTGAGTTGATGCTCAAATTCTAGCTTCACAAAGCCCAAGAGTAAGCCTCGCAAGATTTTCCACATACATATACTTCAAAGAGAAGTTAATAACAAGGGATGTACCAAAAGGATACACCTCTCAGAATTGTTTAAAAACATGTTCAAGTCTAAATGAGGGCTGGTTAAAATCTGGTTATCCCATATATTGGAATCGTGTAGCTATTTTTTTAAATGGGTTACACTTATATGTACTGACACGTAATCACCTCCAAGAAGTACCACGCAATGAAAAGAGCAAAGCAGGGAACAGCGTGCGCATGTGCACAGGACGTCTGCGCTGGACATGATGGGAGAAAACACAAGAAAACCGAAGCTAACTCTGGGGAAGGCAAGGGAGGGCTGGAATGGAAGGCAGGCTTTTCACTTTATCTTTCTCTGTTGCTCAGGGAATTTTAAATATCTTGTGCCTATATTTTTCATTTAAAAAAAGAAACCACTTAACCTTCTTTGAAAGAGTAAAAGAGCAGATGCTCCCTAGCGCTCAGTTTTCCTTTAATACTGAATCCACTACATTAAATGAAAAGCATGACCGATACAGGTAGCTTGTTTTAAACCAAGGGGAAAATCACAGTTCCCTGCTTCTCTACAAAACTGCTAACCACCTTCCCCAAATTTTAGAAGATAAGGTACATACTTTCCACGGCCGCCTGCGGGAAACAGGCCTCCAAAACATTTGAAAAGCCTGTTTTTGTATTACTGTATAAATGATTCTTCAGTGGCTGTGAATTTTTTGCCGCCCTTATTGTCACACAGGTTGTGCCAAGTGCAGTTTTGTATAAAGTAAACACCACAGAAAGCGCTCTGCTGGTTGTCCGCTGCTCTTTATTCCTCAGCCAAATGCCTAGGGAACTGGCGGAACCTGCTCACGTCAATAAATATCAACGTACAGCATACTTACTAAATAGAATCACACTGTGTATTCTGCCACCACATCCACATTACGCCCAGCACCCCCACCATCACCAACATCCAGAAAGCAACCAGGCTCCTTCCTGGGTGCACACAGTACGAGCAAATGCTCCCCCCAACTGGCCTATGCCTCCCCAAAACTCAGGCCAGCTCGGCTGATAGGGTACAACAGCTGCCATCTCTCCCAAGAAGGAACAGATGTGGCCAGCACTACCCCAGGGCTCCTGAACCTCAGTTTAAAAGCAGTCGACCACCCCTGGACCTCTCTACACTGCATTCCTGATGATCACATGGCTTCAGAAAAATGAAAAGCTCCTCCCTAGAAGCACGCAGGCCTGCCTACCAGTATAAGCTGTGATGTTGAGCAGACTGCTTAGCCTCTCTGCTCCTGACTTTCTTCATCTGAAAAATGGTGCCGGAATGCCACCCACCTATAGCTCACAGAGCTGAGTGAGGATAAGGCATGTTTTGGCACACAGGTAGCCCTCCATGGGTGTTGGCTAATACTGATGCTACCACCTTTGGGCACCGCCCTGCAGCAGCCTCCCATTTGGTCTTGCTAATTCCACTCTAGCTTTTACCCACTAATAAAAGTGACTTTAAAAATGGGGAGGGGGGAAATCATCCAGGTTCCTTCCACCCTCCTCTCCCCACTGAAAAGTGGCAACAGCCCCCCACTGTCTGTCGTTAGAATGAAGTCCAGAAGTGTTGACACAAACCTCTCTGGGTCACACTTTGGGCCATCTTAACCAGGGGAACTCTGGCTTCACCCACACCTCCCCGCCCCTCAAATAGGGTAAAAGCCTCTCTGCCAAACGCTCCCAATACTCCTCTGTTGAACTTTTCACACAAAGAGAAAGGTGCCTAATAAGGACCATTCTGCACTAGACTGTGGGGTCCCTTCACCACTACACTGCTAGCTCCCCCGTGGTGGCAGAGATGACTCAAACAGCTGTCGACCAGCTGAAAAAGTCGGACCCATCTCTTCAAGTGTTTCAATCCATACAACCCACAGAGTGTTAAAGCTGCAAGACGGGACAACCTGGCTTCATTATTGTACCCCATTAAACTTTTCCCAACTGAAGAGGGAACCAATGAGATTCTGTAAGATAACCAAAGGTGACCGGGTATTAAATTCCACACCCTTCAGCTGACCAGTTCAAACCAGGTGATTCATCCACACACCATTCCAACACTGGGCTTAGCTGAAAAGCATGTCTCTCCGTTACAGGTTTCACTTCAGAAACATCTTGTTTACCCCTTTGAATGTGAGCCCCAAGTTATTTCTGCACTTCGCATTTCCTCTCAGGCTCAGCAAGCTGCAGTCAAAACCCTGAGTGAAAGTATGCTGATGTCACCCTCCGGAGAATTCAATTTCTAAGAAAAGCCCATTTCATTTGCATAGGACAAGACCAGAATGAAGACTTCAAGCCAGCTGGGGGTTAGGGAAATAAAATGCACCATCTCAATGAATCCCCTCCACCTTCGGTTTTCCAAAGAATACTGTTTGGGTGGGTTGATAATTTACCTTGCCAAGTATGTGACTGGAATAAAAATCCCTTTCACTCTTCCAGAGGGAAGAGTTCACAGCCCACCAGGTCAATCCTTAGTTTTTCCTTTTCTGAATCATTATTTCTAATTGTGGTAAAATACACTTAAAATTTACTACCTTCACCACTTTCAAGTATATAGTTCAATGGCATTGAGAATGTTCACACTGTCGTGCAATTGGCACCACCATCCGAGATGACTTCAGAGTTAGTGCAACTAACTCCGGACCTCCTCAGCAATAACTATGCATCCCCTCAACCCAGCCCCTAGAAGGCGCCATTCCACCCTCTGTCTCTGCGACTTTGACTACTCCAGGTACTTTACATAAGCGGGACCATACAACATTTGTACTTCTGTGACTGCTGTATTTAACTTAGCATAATGTCTTCAAGTTCATCCACATTGCCGCATTCATCAGAATGTCCTTCCTTTTCAAGGTGGGATGACAGTCCATAGTTTGTATGCACCACGTCTTTTCTATCCATTCGCCTGTCAGGGGACACTTGGGCTGCTCCCACCTCCTAGGTACTGTGACTAATGCTGCTATGCAAGTGGATGAGCAAGTATCTCTTCGAGATCCCGTTTTCAATTCTACTGGACACTCAGAAACAGAACTGGCTGGATCATGTGGTGATTACACTTTTCATTTTTTGAGGGCCCACCACACTGTTTACCATAGCAACTGTAATAGCTTACATTCCTCCCAGTGCATAAAGGTTCCAATTTAGCCTTATCCTTGCCAACACTGGTCATTTCCTGGGAGGTTTTCATAACAGCCACTCTTATGGCTGTCCTTCATCTGCTTTAACTGTTTTCTAACTTCAAAACTGGTTAATTGAATTTTGTGCCCCCCAAGCAGTTTGGCTAAGAATGTTGGCAAATCTGAGTCTCGTTAAGTATGCTGAATAATCATCTTCTGAGAGGTCATTTTAATAAGGCCGTCCGTTAAGCCTAAAAACAAAAACAAAAAACAACAACTTTGGACACAAAACCATCTTGTATTCAAACCTGAAACCACCACCTCGGAGGTAAAGTACCCCTTCTCTAAACCTCAGTTTCCCCCTTTGTGAAACAGAACTGTGGACACCCACTTCTTAAAGCTGTGGGAGATCTACATGGCAAAACTCTAAGAAGCGCTTGGTGTGGGCCTGGCAACTAATAAGCACTAAGCGAACAACAGATGATAAGGAGGAGAAAGGTTTCGTTATTACTAGAATGCCTTTAAAAGTAAGTCACAAAAAGATCTCATAAATTCATTCAGATCATCTTATCTGATACAAATTATACATACTCCTCAAACCTCAAAGTTGTCACTGTTGCCACGACAGCATTTTCTTATCTCTAAATACATAAACATAAATATTCTCTCAAGTAGGCAGGGTGTCAGAAATTAAGCAGTGGTAACATTGTCAAAAATTGTACCTTTTTCACAATTTGAAAGGGAGGGTAACATGAATTTGTCATATACTTTACACTTAAACCAGTTATAACAAAAGGATAGAGCACTTGTGAGACAAAATTGTTTTTCTATGTTCTCTTGGTTAATTAATGAAAGAGTGAGTGACAAGGGGCTACTATTTTTTTTTAATCCTCACCTGAGGACATGCTCATTGATCTTAGAGAGCAGGGAAGAGAGGGAGAGGGAGAGGAAGAGAAAAACTAACCCAATTAACCAATTTTGTCTCCCCAGTCAGGGAACCTGCAAACTAGGCAACCAAACCCACAACCTAGCCATGTGCCCTGACCAGGAATTGAACCTGTGACCTTTAGGTGCACGGGACAGTGCACCAACCAACGGAGCCACACCAGCCAGAGCCAAAAAGGGTTATCTTTTTAAAGCATGGCTTAGGCTAAATTCACATACTGTATTAAAAAAAAAAAAAAAGAAGCTTAATCTGCTGAAGCTTTTTTAGAGTATATTTTACTTTGCATATTTATCTGGCTTCTCATTTAAATTCACAGAACCTGAGGGAAAAATTTAGAAATCATTTAAATCAAATTCCTACCAAATAACTGTTGTTAGTTTGTTCTCTTTCTATAAATTTACTAACAAATTAGATGTAAGAGGATGTATGCATACTCCACATTTAAGCAAATGAAAATGGATTTTAAAATAAAAATTAAATCAGAAGTGTGCCAATTCATCATCGAAATCCTTAAAGACCCTTGATGTATGTGTGTGCACCAGGCATTTTTCTAAGCACTCCATACTTATTAACACTTTTAATCTCTATATAATGATTTGGATTCAGGTTCCATCACTACTACAATGCACTTTAAACTACTCCTTAAAATTCTGACACATTATTTATATAATTCACCGAGAAACCGTCATGTGAAATTACACTCCAAAACCTTTAAATTATGTGACTTGCTCCACATTTCGGGACCGTCTTCATTTCTCTATCCTGGCTCATATAAACTCATACTAACCTCTCTCTCCCACCTACCCAAGGAAGTGGTTCAAAACAATGGGATGCCCTGACAAGGCATTTGTTTAGATTTACTAGTTCAGGTTTAACCAGGAAACTGTTTCAGCCATTGTGATGTTAAAATGCTTTAAAGTTACTTTCTAATTTCAATGACTATGGAATATGGACATAAAATGTTTAAATCTTCCTTTGGTGATTCAAGAATCAATAAGGGAATCAGCTGATTTTTCAAAGAACTCTTTAACCAGTCCCAGGAAGGCTCATGGTCACATTAGGAGTATCTGCCATCACCGGGTCTCAGGGATCCCTTGGGCCAGGCAGAAGGAACTGGGCTGAAATGTAACTGATAGCAAAACATGCCCTCTAAAAATAAATTCCTGAAATCCGCTTCCCCACTCTAGAAGAGAGAAAGGTCGTTCATTCTCCGCAAAACTGTGTGTTTTGAGTACCTGGCTCTTCTTCCTGTCCCCGCTCCCTACTGTGTTTGCGCCTCAATCTGACCGTCAGGAAGAAGCCAACACAGGAGGGTGTTGGTGCTAACACACAGGAAACCTGGCAGCCACTGCCCTCACCTTTTCCTCCTTCTCTGGCTTTTGAAATCTGAACCCTACCTCTAGAGGCAACCACAGTAAATCCCACGTTCACATCCTTGGAACTAGGTCTGCTGTTCAGCTTCAACGTTGTAGAACGGCCAGAGTCTCTGACCTCAGAACCCCAACCTCTGAGGAAGAACCATGGCTGCCACACAGCTTCGGGAGCAGAGCCTGAACCAGGAGCCAGATCTCTCGATTCCAGTTCTAGGGATCTTACCCCTGCCGATCTTTCACCTCCTGCAACACGGCTCAGGCCATCCAGGTGTGTGGTTTGTGCCTCCCGACAATTTATCCAGAGAGCTAAACTACATATAAGCCTTCTTGCTTGGTTGTGATGTCTCCCTGGCCCACTCTGCATATTTTAATTTCATCAGTTGTCTTTATGACCTTTACAGCAGTTTTCTTTTCCCTGGGATCCAGCACAGTGTCACACTGTTTTTAACTCTTACGTCTCTTTAGTGTTCTTTACACTGAAACAGTTCTTCAGCTTTCGTCTTGCATGCCATTGATATTCTTGAAGAATACATGCCAATTATTTTAAAGAACCTTCAATGTGGGTTTCTCTTGTATCTTCATGATTAGATTCAGACGTCCCCTTCTTGACTGGGTATGACATCCAGACAGACATGACACCACTATCTCCTACTGTAATGTTAATTTTGACCCCTGGTTTAAGGTATTGTCCAGGTTCCCCAATGAAGTGTTACTATTTTTCCCTTTGTAATCAGTTATTAAATTTAGGAGAATTACAGTGACATACTTTAATTTCAGAAGCTGACTCATGCATTTGATTAGTTAATATCAAGGTCTGTCCAGAAGTATCCAGTCATGTAATATGAAAAATAAAGGCATTTATTGAAGAAGATATAAGACACAAGAAACACTATATGAGATCTGCCTGGAAAAAGCCCAGCCATTGTTAATATAATAAGAACAGTTTGGGCAACATCGATGTAACCGGGGAGCCAAGGAGAGTGGACTGGAATGCGCATGTGTGAACAATGATGACTTCACTGTAGTAGGCGGAGGGGGGGGGGCAGTAGGTACCATTGAGTGAGCGTGCGTACTGTGTGGCTGTCACATTCAAAATGACTGAGCGAGTAGAGCAACAAATCTGCATCAAATTTTGCATTAAGCATGGGCATTCTTCCACAGAAACTATTGGGATGACTTAAAAGGCTTTCAGGGATGATACAGTGAGTGCAGAGCAAATAAAAGTGTGGCATAACCAGTTCAAAGGTGGTCAGCAATCTGTTGAAAGTGATCCACGTTCTGGAAGGCCTGCAACAAGCAGAACTCCTGATAATGTTGAATGTGTGTGCCCTGCATCAACAAAGATCAGAGACTCATAATCCGAGAACTAGAAGCTGATCTGGGGATTCCAAAAATCACAGTGCCTGAGATTTTGACGCAGGATTTTGGTATGAAATGTGCTGCGGCAAAATTCATTCTGCAGCTTCCCAGAGCAGAAGGAACATCGTGCTGCAGTTGCTAATGACTTCATTCAAACCGCGACCAATGAACCAGCTTTCCTTAAGAAGGTCACAAGCGGAGATGATTCGTGGGTCTGCGACTATGATCCAGAGATGAAGGCCCAGTCGTCCCAATGGAAGTCCCCTGGTTCTCCGTGCCTGAAGGAGGCACAGCAAAGTCGCAGCAACATCAGGACGATGTGAACTGGGTTTTTTGATTGGGAAGGTGTTGTCCATCAGGAGTACGGCCCTCCAGGCCAAACAATAAGGAGTGCTACCTCCATGTTTCCCCCTGGCTGAGAGCTGCAATGTTATGAAAACGGCCGCTACTGTGGGCAACTGGTGACTGGAAGCTTCCTCACAACAATGCACCCACTCATGCATCATGTCTTGTGCAGAGTTTTTTGGCAAAACATCCAATTACCCAGGTGCCTACAGACCACATTTGGCACCCTGTGACTTCTGGATTTTCCCCAAACTAAAGTCACCTTGGAAAGGAAAGAAATTTCAGACCATTCATGAGATTCAGGAAAATACAATGGGGCAGCTGATGGCAATTCCAACAAAGGATTTTGCGGAGTGTTTTGAACCGTGGAAGAGATGCTGTGAGAACAGAGTGAGGTCCTAAGATGCCTACACTGAAGGAGACTGAGGCGTCGTTGTCCTATGTACAACATTTCTTGCGTCTTCTTTGTCTCCACTTTTCATAGTGCATGGCTGAACACTTTCTGGACAGACCTCGCATCCTTGCTGAGCACCTGTCACTTGCTGGGCATCTGGTGGCAAGTGCTTCTAGGAAAATACAGCAGAGACAGGCACCCTGAGGGCTAAGGGAGGAGCGATGGGGTTGGCAAGTGCTATTGTGGCCTTCAGTCCATTCAGTGCAGGAGACGGCTCCCTAGAGCAGAAACTGTGTCTTGTCACTTCCTGCTTACAAAACCCAAGAGTAAGTAAGAACTCTGCATGGAGTGTCCTGGACTCGTCACATGCATCTCTTGTCATTCTCTCTTGCAATTTATGCTCTAGCAATCACACCTATGCTTCCTGCAATGGGCCCAGTTGTGGCCCCCCATCTATAAGCCCCTCGCCCCACTCGGGGGGCCTCCTCCTCTTGTCCATTCACAGCACCTCCCTCAGGACTCTCCCTCAATGCTGAGAACTGGCCAGAGGGAAGGGATCCAGTCCCCAAACTCTATTATTCTAACACAAATGAAAACAGAGTTCTAAATTATTTGAAAATTGCAACAGCAACTATTTGCAATTACTTATTTTATATGTAATTTTATACAAAATATTATATCACATACAAGAGTACTTTGTTACATCTTTAATTATCCTAGGCAGAGCATTTAATGAAACATGTTTGATTTTTCCCTTTTTGCTGCATAAGAAAACTAATTTGCAGAGATAATTCCACATGATTCACACAGAGACTAAGAAAAATTAGCAAGAGTTTCTTGAGCTAAAACAGCTCCTAAATAAGTATCATGAATATGTGGACACCCACAGGCAAGTAGTGCAGAATTCCACCTACACAAAGTGACTGAGTCACGCTTCAACTCAATTCAACAAGTTGTTTTGAAATCCTTATAAGGTGCTTTGTCCTATGTTTGGTGTAGCAGGAGTTTAGAAAAAAGTATAAGGTAACAACTCCACTTTTCTAAAGTTACACAATAGGGTGTGATATTAAAATACATGGTATCGTTAAAAGCCTAATAAAAAATCTTAGCACTACTTTTTAGATAATGAGACATAATTACATAAACAATTACAATTTTAAGTATGGGTGTTTAACAAAAACTAAAATTGCTCATGTTGCTCACTGTCTGTTTGTATTGTATGTACATTGGCTGGAAGGTGAAGGGGTTGGGGCTTTCTGTCCCTTTGGACAGAGGCCTTCCTTTGTAGACAGAGGCTGTGTGTTCACCACGTACTATATTTGCAACTTAGCAATGCCCGGCGTGGGCCTCGCCTCCTCCTTGTCAACAGGACCCAAGTGCCCAGGTCCCTGGCTGTTCTTCCACGACCTCCCCCCTCCCACTGAGGCCACTCCCCTGACGAGATACTTATCTGTGCCTATGACCCTGTGAGCGGATCAGAACCACGTACCTGGGTAATTATCTCTACTGCCTGTAAAAAGATGACTCTTGAATATCCACCTCCAGCCTCTCCCCACACAAAGATGATTTACAAATGAGGGAAGAAAAAAAAAGCCAGAATAGCAAGTAGTTGGGAAAGCAAGCAGCAATGCAGGCCTAGGCTCATCCCATAACTGAACTCCTGAGGGAGGTAGAGGTTCGGTCTGCCACTGAGGGCCGAATTCCTTCTATCTTTCCACCTGAGAGACAAAAGCGAACTCACCTGCACACCGACCCCACCTCTGGCCTTTCCTATCTAGAAGGTTTAGTCCTTTAGGCGATCCAACAGAGGAACAATGATCTGCCCATATTTCACAACATTTTCCTAATCAGTTGTTTTTAAACTCACTAAAATATTAGGATTCTGCCATTTATGTTGTGCCAACACAAAATTTTGTCATGTGAAAATATTACAAAAGGAAAAAAAGAATAAGAAATACTTTCCCATTCAATCTCTAAATTCTTAACTTTTCTTTATTTATTTTAATTATATTTTATTGATCATGCTTTTACAGTTGTCCTGATTATTCTCTCTTTGCCCTCCTCCACCCAGCACCTGCCCTTCCCTCAGGCAGTCCCCACACCATTGCTCATGTCCATGTGTCATACATGTAAGTTCTTTGGCAACTCCATTTCCTATACTGTACTTTATACTCCCATGGTTATTCTGTAACTGCCTATTTGTACTTCGTAATCCCCTCACCTCTTCACCCACATGTATTTATTGGAATTTTATTGCTCATAGTTTTGATCTTCTTTTTCTTAAATAAATCCCTTCAACATTTCATATAATAATGGTTTGGTGATGATGAACTCCTATAGTTTTTTCTTGTCTGGGAAACTCTTTATCTGCCCTTCAATTCTAAAGAATAGCTTTTCTAGGTGGAGCAATCTTGGCTGTAGGTCCCTGCTTTTCAGGACTTAAAATATTTCTTTCCAATCACTTCTAGGCTGCAAAGCTTCTTTTGAGAAAACAGCTGACAGTCTTATGGGAACTCCCCTGTAGGTAACTAACTTCTTTTCTCTTGCTGATTTTCAGATTCTCTCTTTATCTTTAACCTTTGGCATTTTAACTATGATGTGTCTTGGACTGGGCCTCTTTGCATCCATCTTATTTGGGACTCTCTGTGCTTCCTGGACTTGCATGTCTATTTCCTCCACCAAATTAGGAAAGTTTTCTTTCATTATTTTTTCAAATAGATTTCCAATTTCTTTCTCTTCTCCTTCTGGCACCCTTATGATGTGAATGTTGGAATGCTTAAAGTTGTCCCAGAGGCTTTTTACACTATCCTCACTTTTCTGGATTCTTTTTTCTTCTTGTTATTCTGATTAGTTGTTTTTTGTTTCCTATGTTCCAAGTCATTGATTTGATATTCAGCTTCATCCACTCTAGCACCAGGGTAGCTGTTTGAAAGGCACCAGTGGCACACAGGAAGGACATGAAGTGTCTGGCATCAAGGCAGAAGCTGGGGGCAGCTTTCTCCCAGACAGAAAGGCAGGCAGAAGCCATTGTCCCTTTTCTGAGCCCTCCCCCCACAAGGACACAGAGCTGGCAGGCTGCTGCCATATCTGAGACTCCATGAACCTGGCTAACACTGTCTGCCCCACTCTAGAGATCCCCTGAGACTCCACACCACCCAATTTACAGGACCACCCAAACTGTTAATCATGACTTTTCCACATGAATGGCTGGTCTTGGCTCATGCTTCACAACTTCCTAAATCCTGTCAATAAGCAACAGCTGGCCTGAGCAAGCCCCCAGCTCCCAGCCCCCATACCTCTTGCTAAGGGGCCCCAGGCCTGGAACTAGCAGCAGTCAGCCTATATTTCCAGCTTGGCTTCACCTGGGAATCTCCAAGCCCAGTGTAAGTAGCAGTCATCTCAGATTGCTTTAGAGCTCATGCAGGGTGGCCCTGACAGAACACAGGTGGGGACTGACCCTGGCCTGCACCACCCAGAAAACCCCAGAGCCTGCACACCCAGTGGATAGCTACAGACCACATTGGAGCACCACCACCCTGCCTCCACACAGCTGATCCCCCACAGAGGGCAGAGGTTAGTGGTCAGTGGTCACAGCCAGCCCCTGCAGCTGACTGACCTGGGCAAATCTCTCCCATTGACCTGCCAAAAGCAATCAAGGCTCAACTACAAGAGGAAGGTGTACTCAGCCCACACGAAGGGCACACCTCGAGTACCCAACTTGGGTGATAGCAGAGGCTGTGCCACTGGACCCTACAGGACACCTACTACATTAGACTCTGCTACAAAGACAGGGAGGGAGTCACAGCAGCTCTACCTAATACATAGAAACAAACACAGGGAGGTTGTCAAAATGAGGAGACAAAGAAACATGGCCCAAATGAAAGAACACATCAAAACTCCAGAAAAAGAACTAAACGAAATGGAGACAAGCAATCTATAAGATGCAGAGTTCAAAACAGTGGCTATAAGGATGCTCAAGGAACTTAGTGAGGACCTTGATAGCATAAAAAGATCCAGTCAGAAACTATGGATTCTCAACTTTAAATGTATTTAGGTAGATGCCCTCAAGACCTTATAGGCTATTTCTAAGGAGGTAAAATTATGCACATTTATAAATACACATCAATTTTTCCATTTTTAAAAAAGTTGCTAAAAGTGGGTTGATTTGTCATGTGTCAGAAAATGAACTTATCATCCAAATAAGATTGTTAGCACAAATCTATTTCTCCCATGAAACGGTAAAGGCTAAACTGAAATAAAAAAAGTAAAATATCAAAACAAAACCAGGACTAATAAAAAAATGGCTGCTCGAGGAAATTCTTTAAATCTTCATAGAATCATGTGAGAGAACCACCACCAGCAGCCCCACCTGGTGTGTGGGGAGCACCACTGCCTAACTGGAAATGAAAAGCCCACATTCCTGCTGGAGGTGTGAACTCCATCTGTAATGTCTACAGAAAGCTCAGCCTCAAAGTAAAAGTTTTAGATGCTCATCTCTCTGTCACTGGTCGGAAAATGATTAGTTTATGCCTGGGCCAGAGAGGGGAAATGAACTTACAGGCTTGTGTGCAAACAACAGAACGCTGTTTTTCCAGAACAGTTGATTAAGAACAAGCTGTCCTCAGTGCAGTCAAGTGAAACATTGCTTCCTGGTTCCCAGCTCTTGGAGGAGCAAAGGACAGCTCTGCAGGCTCCGCCTGTGCTGAATAAATCTGGGGGTCGCTCACGTGCGCAGACCCTGCTTCCTTAGTCACTGCCCCTCTGACAGCCTGGATTGACTGGGGCCTCAGAGACTCGGAGGAGCGGGGTTGTCAAGATATGATGACCTTGTCACTGCATGTATTTCACAGAGCAGGTCATAAAGGCTGTAAATGTTTTGTAAAGAGAAAGAAAGAAGGCCAAGAAAGCTGAGTAACTTAAACCGACGCTTTGCTGTTTTGTAGCCACACATCATCTCGTGTTCCTGGGAACCCAGAAGCAAGTTATATGTGCTCTGATTAGAGAGATTCTGCATAAGATGGCCTATATAAACAGTGACCATATTTCCTGTCTGAAAACTGGGACGTAATGTGGCAAGTATGAACACACATCTGGAATCCACTGGGCAGAATATCTGAAACCAAGGACAGGCTCACAAAATCGAAGGTGTGTCATCATCACCCTACCTACCCGACCAAGATTCCCACGACCCGCCTATAGAAATCCGACTCAGCAAATCTGGGTGGTGCCTGAGAATCTACATTTTAACAAGCACCCCAAGGATAGTCATATGCTCAGGCAAGTTTGGGGAACGTTGGATTGGACCAATTACACTCTCCAACACGCTCTCTTTAAGATACCTCTAAATCCCACTTAGTAATAGCATCAATTAGGTTAGCTCTTAAATGTTAACAATCATGCATATTTGTTTTCTCCTAACCCCTCAAATAATAATACAATTTTGGCAACGCCCATTTCAAGAAAGGGGTTTAAGTAACTTGTGCAAGGTTACACAACTAGTAAGTGCCAGTGATTGAAACAGAGGTGACTCCAACAGCTATATTTGTATTCATTATATACACAGCTTCCTCTTGCACAATCAGAGCTCCTGTTCATTTTCTTCCAACTGATGGCAACAGATTTATTCTCAAAAGTTAGTAAGTTTAGGAGCACATCTGAATTATTAGTTCTTTCAAATCACTGTCTGTGCAGACACCCGAAGATCCTACAATAACTCTAACACAAGGCTTTTATCCAGTGTTTCCCTCAAATTTCTGCCTTGAGGTAGCGATAACCCTAGGCTCCATATCTTTCCCCAGAAAGTAAAAAAAGATATCATCAAAAAGTCAATGGCCCCTCCCAGAAAAACATGTAGTTAGAGGAATTATAATGTGCTATAATTTAGCCCCCAAATCTGAACAATGTAACAGGTGGACATCTAGGCTTTTAAAACGATTTATAAAAAAATACGATGTTCAAACATTCTTGTAGCTGCTCTCTTCCACCTTGTCTAACACTGGATTTAAAAAAAAAAGGAAAAGAAAAACTTCTCCATTCATCCTGCCTACATTTCGTTAAAAAGACTTGGTATATCAAGTGAACAATACCCCTACACCCCACCTCTTCTAGCCTCACCTTAAAAGTCAATCACGTAAAAGGATACAAAAAAAGAACTAAAATCAAACTCATGATTCATTCAATGACTATTTATTGAGGGCCTCCATGCCAGGCACTCTTTTAGGTGTTACCAATACAACAGGAAATAAAACAGATAAAAACCCTTGCCTTCAAGGAGCTCACATTCTCTTAAAAGGACATACATTCTAAACCAATAAGAAAATAAGCAGTTTGTCAGATGGTGGTTGGTGCTGTAAAGTAAAACAGAGAGGAGGGGGCAGGATTGATGTGACTGAGGTGGACCCAAAGGTCTCTCTAGTAAGTGGCCATCTGAGCAGAGGCCTGAAGGAGATAGGGAGTAAGCCACACAATACATAGGGGGAGCACATCCCCAAAGAGGAGGGAGAGTGCCCAGCAGACATTCCTCCATCCCACCCAGACCACAGTCCCCCCAATTACCTAGCAGCCCAGAGGGTGCCTTGCTTCTCCCTGCATCTCAGGACCAGAACTGAGCAATCTCTCCTACAGGCTGCACCTCCTAAGTATCCATCTCCACTCCCCACCTGAGCAGCATAAGGCCTTGCCATCACAAACCTGAATGACTACAGAAGCCTCCAAACTGGTCTCTGCATGTCCTTTATGCTCCCCCTCCCCAAAGCTATTCTCCACTAAGAAGTTAGAGTGACCTTTTAAAATCACACGTATAATCATATCATGGCCCTTTCCCAAATAGCTCAATACTTCCCACTGCTCTTCGGAATAAGATCTGGATCCTAGATGCTCAGGCCACCAGCCCTTTCCTACCTCTCTAGATCATTCAGGCCCCTCTGTCCCCAAAGCTCACTAGCCTCAAAGCTACCTTGGCCTTCGTTCATCTTATCTGATGGGCCCAGCTCCTTTCTGCCAGGGCCTTCTGCCTGGAGAAACACCTTCCCCATCCACCCTGGCAGCTCTCCCTCTCTTCTATCATACCTCAAGCTAAATGTCACCCCAGGATGACTTTCCTGATCTCCCCATCACAAGTGATCCCACACCATACACTTATTACACACTGTACCTCTCCAAACACTGTCACGGCTATAATGAAATCATCACTTCTGCAACTGGATGTCTGCCCTGCCTCCATTTTCACACTTCCCTGTCTTCTCTCTGCAGGAGAAAATCTAGCTGCATTTTTCCACTGCATTGTATATGCCTTGCAAATTTCTTTTGTAATAACAAAATTTAGGAACTGTGAAAAAGCTATGTTGAAATAATTAAGTCTCAAATTGAGAAATTCCAAGTTGAGCCATTTTATTCCATGGGTGTTGTCGACTTCATTCGCTGTAATAGAATCCTCTTCTACGGGGCAGCCCAGTAAGCAGAGCTGCCCACTCCTGAGACCCCACAGGTCAGCCACTGACACTCTTCTGGGAGCAAATTCACATGATGTGAAGGGACAGAAAGCAGGGGAGGAAAGGACATCCTATTGGCCCACAGTTAGCAGAATTTTTTTAAAATTAAAGCTAATGACAGCCACTCACTCTGTGACAGGAAGTAAAAGGACAGCGCTGCCAGACCCTCACATACCACACGGTCTACATGTTAATGGGGCTCCCCACGAGCTGTACCCTTACCAGGTAAGTGCTTCACTCACACAGTACCTCAATTAACTGAACTGGATCTTTGCAACCATACCGTGACCCAAGTGACTTGATCCCCATCTGATCAAGGAGGTGAAGCAGAAGAAGTCACTTGGTTATGCTCATAGACCTAGTAAGTGCTGTGACCCAGGAATCAGAAGCAGCTCTGCCAGGCTCCAAAACCTCTGCCAAGTGTGTCAGTTAGGACCCACTGTTCTTGTACCAAAGGTACCAGTACCCAGAGTGCTGGTACTGGGTGCAAATCATCCAGCTGCTCTAGCCCACGCTCCCTGGACTAAAGGCCCAGACAGGGAAAGTAACTGGAACAAGATCACACGACCTGTTGGTAGCTAGGCCCAGCCAACAGACCCATCCTTGTCAGACTGTCCTGACAGATAGTACCTCCCCTCACAGAAAGTCCCCCAAATTCACAGAATAATTGCCCCAAGTCAAGCTTTCCTAAAGGACATGGCAATGTTATGAAAATACTAAAGTACCCTTTAGAGTTGAGCAAAAGCAAAACAGAAGGACTTTATCACACTCCTTTCTTGCAGCTGCCACCGGTCTGAATTCACACAAGCAGCTCCTTGTCTCTGCACTTCCATGTAGCTCTTCTCTAAGTGACAGAAGGCCAGGAACATCGAGGCCCTGGGTCCAGGCCAACCGGAGCCGAGCTAAACAGGCTAGAAAGCAGGAAGCTCTGACACTCCTTTATCTAACACCGCTTACTCTGAGGTAGCAATAAACACAATTTCACATGCACAATCACACTTGTTTCTGTACAAGAGTGAGCGGAATGAGGCCTGAGCATTTGGATGCACCCCTACACCCAATTTTTATGATCTCTGTGGCAAACCCTATCACTTGCATGCACGTCAATTTACTGTGGAATCCAGCCACCTTTCCCCCCTCCCAAATTAGCCAGCTAACATACCACTTACGGCCACCACCAGGCCCGCCAGGCAATGTATGCTTGGTGCTTGGAAGCTCTTTCAGAGAAGTAGCCCTAAATGGCCTCATGCCATCCTCAGGAGCTTCAAACCCCAATACACTAACACCCCAGAGTGGCAACTCCAGGAGAATTTCTTTTCTAACCCAGGCTCCCCTGGTTACAGTAAGCCCCAGCTCAGCCTGAGAAAGGAAGAACCCTGCTTCATCTTCCACAGAAGTCCCCATGAGGGACGACTCACAGAGAGGACACAATCACCCCAACTCTCGTTAGCCTCAGCCAGTCAGCCAAAGCCACCAGCCACCTCAGGCTGTAGGCAACACATGGGTTCCCCGAGGGTGCTATGCAACAGCAATGCTCTATTTAAAATGTGGTCACCCATTCTGCGAGTTTTTGAAAGTAAAAAATCAAAGGAGAATGCACATAAGAGCACCACAAACATTTAAAGAGCTAAACAATCTAAGAATATTAATGCACCATTTTGCTGACCACACTTGAGGACTGAGAGGCAGAGTATATACCTTTAAGGGGTCCCCACCATCCTTGAGGTAGGCAGCATGATGTAGTGGAATCCTACAATCCTGACCTGAGGCATGACTCAAGCTTCTACTGTCCACTTTCCTCATCAATAAACTGGGATTAACAACATCTCTCTTAGTATCAAAGTAAAACATCAAATGAGAAAAAGTAAGTCATCCTCTAACATAGTGACTGGTACATATTAGGCAATAAATTAATGCTCACTTCCCTCTTCAGTGCTTTTAAATAATTTCCTTTCGCTAGTACCAAGCATTTTTTTCTCTTTTATTAATTTCTCAAGTTCTTCTGTCAAAATGAACATCTCACATATACTCGTACATCAGCAATTCAGTATATTTTCCATAAGGACATGTGTGGAAAAGACATCAACATATATGTCCAATGGTGGTCGCGACAGCACTGTCTGTGACCTTCAACAAAAGCAACACCTGCTAACTAGAATTCTGTTACACTACTGAAAATGAAGGAGGTCGTTTCCTAGGTGCTAATACGAGGGAAGAGCTTTAAGACACAACTTTACATAGTATGACCAAACATGAATATAAGTTTAAAAATTTTTAAGTATAAATTAAAAAAAATTGTATATTATATATATAACATATAATATATAAAAGCTCTGGTGCCCAGAGAGTTTGCCAGTGGGGAGGAAAAGAGGAATAAGGACGGTTGGAGGTGACAGGCAAAATAATGGCCCCATGTCCACACCCTAACCCCCAAAACCTGTGAATATATCATCTTACATGGCCAAAGGGGCTTGGAAGGTGTGACTGAACTAAGGGCATTGAAAATATTTTACACACACACACACACACACACACACACACATACATATATGAATACTACTCAGAATAAAAGGAACGAAATCTTGGCATTTGCGACAACATGGATGGATCTGTAGGGTGCCGTGCTAAGTGAAATAAGTTAGGCAGAGAAAGACAAATACCATGTAGTTTCACTTGTATGTGGAATCTGAAAAAACAAAGCAAACAAATGACAACAGAAACAGACTCATAAAAACAGAGACCAAAGCGAAGGGATGGTTACTGGGAGGGAGCAGGCAGATGGCTGAAAAGGAGAAGAGGAATATACTGATATTTTGGTCAGATTACTAGAGTTAGTGGGGTGATCATATTGCAAGAAATAAACATGTCAAATCACTATATTGTACACCTGAAACTAATATAACCAATATGATTATATACTAACGATACTTACACTTTTTTTAAATTTAAATTAATTAATTAAGGATACTGAGATGGGAAGAGTATCCTGGATTATACAGATGGGCCCAACCTAATCATACAGATCCCTAAAGTCAGCAAACCTTCCCTGGATTTAACTACAGAAGAACAGTCAGAGAGAAGATAGAGGAGGAATCCACAAGCCAAAGAATACTGGCAGCCTCTGGAAGCCAAAAAAGGCCAAAAGCCTCAGACTCATTGATTTTTTTTAAGAGCGAGAGAGGAAAGGGGAGAGAGAGAAAATTGATTTGTTGTTGTTCCACTTATTTATGCATTCATTGGTCGACTCTTGTATGTGCCCTGACTGGGGATTGTGCCTGCAACCGTGGCATATAGGGTCCACGCTCTAACCAGCTGAGCTGCCCAGCCAGGGCTCAGACTCACTGATTTTTAACCCAGGATGACCCATGTTGGGTTCTGATCTACAGAAGCATAAGATAAATTTTTGTTGTTTTACAACACTAACATTGTGGTGATTAATTATAGCAGCAATAGAAACTAATACAGAAGTGGAAAAGGGGTAAATTACTTATAATTTTATATCTTTCCAAATAGTCTGAATATCTATATGTACAATGCTTTTATTTGAACTCTTATTTAGTTGGGGAAGAAGAGAAGAAATTCTTTGCCCAATTTCTATGCCATGACTCCCTGACTACAAAATCTTTCACACAGCACTCGGCTCCTTCTGCCTGGAAAATCCAGACTTCCTCTCTTCCACAGAAAAAAAAACCCTACTTACACATAGAGGTCCAATTCAAGTGTCATCTCCTAAGTAAGGGCTTCCACATGAGGGGTCTCCCTGTAGCTGAACTTAAAGGAGCTGCGTATAGCTTGGTCCACCTGCTGTATGGTGAACTCCTTCAAAACAGGGCTTGAGGCTCATTTGCCTGTGCAAACCCAACACCTCATAATAGGCGTGACATGTGGTTAATAATTGGTAAGTGTTTGCTCAACTGAAATGACTACTGGATAGCATTAAATCCAAACCAATCTAGTAAATCCCGGTTTTAAGTTAATAAGGAGTCTTCTGTTGGGAAAAGACTGTTATCTTATATTCATCATCCAGGTATCTTTTCCATAAAGGTACAAGTTATAACCTTCAACCCCACAAACCACAGCCAAGAGTTCAGAGTCTAAAACTTCTTTCGAAATCAAATTTTGACTTTGATTTATTAAGAATGTTGATAATCAAGAAACAATGACTGCTTGAGAACTCTAGGACTTTATATCTCCAGCATGAACCTTCCAATTCCTGCTATAAACATTGGTTAGTTATCTTTAAATTATACTACTTGCTGTAGTGCTGAAACTATCCCTTCCTCCTTCTACCAAATCAAATGTGCTGGTTTCCCAGTAAGGCGTTGTATAAGCCATGGTGGGGGGAGGGAAGACAGTATAGTTGTTACGGCTGAGATTTAAAACAATCCAAAAACTCAAGTCAGGTCTCTTAGTGACTCATTCAATGGCAAAGGAGCAGAAGGGGTATTACAGAGTAATATTTGATTAAATGTTCATATGCTAAAGACTATATCCATAAAGCTAGACCCAGAAGCTTTTGTTTTAACCTCCCAGCAGAATTCTGTTTAACAAATGTTCGAGCACCCAGCTCTATGGTAATAGTTATTTCCCTTGCTCATTTAGAGGCCAAGTACTAACGAGGCTACACTCATGTCTAAATGAGACATCTTGTGTAACTAATGACCTCACAAATCCTTATCCAATCATAGACAAGTGACGGACACAGAATTCTTCATGGGTGTTTAAGACAAAGCCGATCGTTGTTTCGTTTTGTTTATTTTTTGTTGTTGTTGGTGGTATTGTTTTCATGTTAAAGTCAGATTTATTGGGGTATAATTTACATGCAGTAATCCATTCTTTTTAATGTACAGTTCTACGAGTTTTGACCAAAACATACAATCATGTAATCAACTCTGCCATAAAGATATGGAATATTTTGTTCAATCCAAAAGTTCGTTATGCCATCGTAAGCTGATCCTCTCCCCCACCCCACCCCTAGCCAACCACTGATCTGTTTGCTGACCCTATACTTCAGCCTTTTCCAGAATGTCATATAAATGATATTATAGATAGCAAGTAAGTACACTTTTGAGTCACACAGGATATATTTTTTTGAATTTGGCTTCTTTTACATAACATAATACATTTGGGATTCATCCAAATAGCTGTGTTTGTCCTTTACTATTGCTGGGCAATATTTCACTGACAGATATATTAGTTTGTTTATCCATTCACTTGCTGAAGGACATTTGAGTTTTTTCCAGTTATGGGCAGTTATGATTAAAGCCATTAGAAATATTAGCCTAGAGGCTTTTGTGTGAACAGAGGTTTTCATATCTCTTGGGTAAGTAAACTCCTAGCTATAAAACTATCGGCTTGCATGGTAAGTACATGTTTAACTTTGTAGGAAACTGCCTGTTTTCCAAAGTGTTTGTACCCTTTTACCTTCCTCCCAGCAGTGCAAGAGAGTTCTAATTGTTCCACAGCTTTGCTAGGACTTGGTATTATCCATTTTTGTTTCATTTGCCCGGTTTTTAGTCATCTTAATAGGTATGTAGTGGCATCTCATTGTGTTTCTTTTTTAACCTTTGATTTTGACTCACAATTTCAGACTCACAGAAAAGTTATAAAAACAGTAGAAAGCTCCTGGGCATCCTTTCCCCAGGTTCCTCCTTTATCTTACACACCAGTGCAATTATCAAAAGCAGGAACATCACACTGTACAATACTATTAACGAAACAACAGTCCTTGTTCAGATTTCACTAGTTTTTACACGTGCTCTTACCTGTTAACATACAGTTCTATAAAATTTTGTCATACATACAGATTCCCATAAACACTACCACAATCAAGATACAGATCTCTTTGGTGAAAGCACATTATATTTTGAAAAGACCTTTCTGGTTTTGCAAAGCTCATCAGCTGGTGTCTGGTAAACGATGACTATCTTCTTCTCTTTCCCTTGAGCAGATTAAAAGTCAGTTATCTCTTCTCAGGCTGCTGTATGCAAACCACTGTTGACAGAGAAGCTCACTTTCCAGGATGGGTGTCTGTCCTACTCATCCTTTCTGTTTTATACGCCAAGCCCAGTGCGGTGTGGGTGACAGAGCTGCCATGGGAGTTCCTGCCTTTATAATAGTGTAGACTGGGGAGATATTCACGCACACACACACTTGTGACAAGCACTACTCATGAATGAAAAGTCAAAGGCGCAATGAAAGGGTGAACGCTGCCATTGTAGACTGGGAGGCCCTAGAAACGAAGCCTCATCCTCAGACTCAGTATTTGTGGCCTTCCCACAGGAACAAGGTGTCTTGATATTTCAGCCACTGAGCATTTGGCAAAAACTGAGCTGGGGGGAGACCCCAAGATCAAAAAAGTAAGCTTTTGCAACAGTTGCTGAGAGAGTCAGCTGAGAAATCCGTTAAAAGTGAGGGAGAAACAAAAACTTCCAGAAAACAGCTAGTTTGTCATACATGTTTCTGCCTCTTTCCAGAGAGACCCTAATCTTTCCTGAACTGTAATGTAAATTTCCCAGACACTCCGGTGTGGAGCAATGACCTGAGCGAAGGCCAGCGAGGACTGGCCACAGTCCTGAAGGGCCTCCTGAGCTAGCTCCTAGGGAAGCCTCCCAGGCTGGCCGATGCAAAGAAAAAGAGGAGGATGCTTCTCTCCAAAGGGAAAGGGACCCATGGACACGGACAACAGTATGGTGATTGTGGGGGACGAGTAGAAAGGGACAAGTGGTACTGGGAAAAATACAATAAAATAAGTTTTTCAAAAATAGTAAAAAAATAAAAATAATAAAATTAAAAATTCATCTTATTCCCCAAAATAAAAAGAGATGCTGCCCTCGGCCCTACACATATAGAGCCCCTCACATATAAAAATTGTTTACATTTAGTGATTAGCAAATGTAGAAACTCCAAGATTAAAACACAGTTTTGCAACGTTAAAACAATTGCTTTACAATTAAAGTATCACAAAATTATTCCTCCCGTATTTCCAAAACCACTAGCTGTTGCAATGAATTAATTACCACGTGGCTTTTCACCAAGACCTTCTCTTAACCAGCACTGTGACCGCTGTCGCCTGCAGCAGAACAGGGTGATAAGTGACATAAAAGTAAAGTCCCTAAAAAGAAGAGAGGATACCACAGCCAGCCACCGAACACAATATCCACTTTACTGCAACAACTAGCAAAGTTCAGGGTCAGCCAGCTTGAAGAGCCACCAGGTGATGATCTGAAATATGTTAAAATACTAACAGGGACAATCTTTCATGAGTTTCACTTACAAATCTTTCTATTATGTCCATTTGTGGCTAATAAATGTTACTATTTTTAATGCTAGTTGCTAAAAACACAGATGCAAGGTGCTAAGTAAGGCCAGTTTCCCAGTCCCACAAGTTCTTTACATAAATTACTTCCACTCCTCGGTTAAATTGATTCCTAGGTATTTTTTTCTTTTTGATGCAATTGTAAATGGGATTGTCTCCTTAATTTATCTTTCTGGTAGTTCATTATTAATGTACAGAAATGCAACAGATTTCTGTATATTATTTTATATCCAGCAACTTTACTGAATTCATTTGTTAGTTTTTATGATGTTTTGGTGGAATCTTTATCAGTTTCTATATACAGTATGTCATCTGCAACAAGTGACAGTTTCATTTCTTCTTTTCCAATTTGGGTGCCTTTTATCTCTCTTCCTTGTTTGATTACTATGACTAGGACTTCCAATACTATACAGAACGAGAGTGGTAAGAGTGGGCATCTTTGTCTTCTTCCTGATCTTAGAGGAAAAGATTTTGGCTTTTCATCATGGAGCATTATGTTCATTTTGGATTTGTCATATATGGCCTTTATTATGTTAAAATATGTTCCCCCTTTACCCACTTTGTTGAGAGTTTTATCATAAAAGGATGCTGAATTTTGTCACATGCTTTTTCTACATCTATTGAGATGATCATGTAACTTTTACCCTTCATTTTGTTAATGTGGTTTTATCACATTGATTTGTGGGTATTGAACCATTCTTACACCCCTGAAATAAATTCCACATGATCACAGTGTATGATCCCTTTAATATAGTGTTGAATTCAGTTCGTTAACACTTCGCTGAGAATTTTGCATCTATGTTCATCAAGGATACTGGCCTGTAATTTTCTTTCTTTGCAGTGTCTTCCGTTTTTGGTATTAGGGTGATGCAGGCCTCACAGGCTGAGTTTGAAAGCATTTCTTCCTCTCCAATATTTTTAAGAATAGGCATTAATTCTTCTTTAAATGTTTGGTAAAATTCACCTACAAAACCAACTAGTCCTGTACTTTTGTTTATTAGAAGTGTATTTGATTACTGATTCAATTTTTCATTACTAGTAATTAGTCTGTTCAAATATTCTGTTTCTTCCTGGTTCAGTCTTGAAAGGCTGTATATTTCAAGAAATTTATTCATTTCTTCTTGGTTTTTGAATTTGTTGGTGCTCTATGTGCACGTGAAAAGAATGTGTATTCTGCACTTTTGGGATGAATGTTCCACATACATCTATTTAACTTTAGCTGGTACAAAATATCATTAAAGGCCAATGTTTACTTATTGATTTTCTGTCTGGATGATATATCTATTGATGTAAGTGGGGTATTAAAGTCTCTTACTATTATTGTGTAACTGTCAATTTCACCCTTTATGTCTATTAATATTTGCTTTATGCACCCAGATACCCCTATATTGAGCACATACATACTTGTGAATGCACATCCTCTTCTTGGACTGACCCCTTCACTCTTCTTATGTCTAACACTTATGAATGTAACGTCCTTCTTTGTCTCTTTTTACAGTCTTTGTTTTACACTCTATTTTGTCTGATATGAGCATTATTATGCCTGCTTTCCCTTCATTTCTATTTGTATGAAATATATTTTCCCATCCAGTCACTTGTAGGCAGCATGTAGATAAGTCCTGTTTGTTTTCATCCATTCAGCCACTCTATATCTTTTGATTGGAGCATTAATTCTATTTACATTTTAAGTAATTATTGACAGGTATGACTTATTGCTATTTTGTTCATTATTTTTGGTTGTTTTAGAAGTTCTTCTTTGTTCTTCTATTCTTCTCTTGGTTTCATCCATTGTGATTTGTTGATTGTCTTAGGTGTTATGTTTGGGTTCCTTTCTCAATTTTTTTGTTTGTGGTTTTCGGTTTGCGGTTACCATAAGGTTCAGACATATCTATGTATATAGATATATATGTATCAATCTATTTTAAATTGACAGGTGTCTAAGTTCAAATGCATTCTAGAAGCACTGCATTTTTATCCTGCCCCATGTTTTATGTTTTTAATATCATATTTTAAAGCCCTTAACTACTTATTGCAGTTATAATTGATTTTGCTACTTTTGTTTTATAACATTCATACTAGCTTTTTAGGTGTCTGATCCATTGCCTTTACTATGTGTTTGCCTTTATCAGTGAGGTTTTTACTTTTATATGTTTCCTGGTTACTAATTAGTTCCTTTTCTTTTCAGCTTAAAGAAGTCTGTTTCACGTTTCTTATAAAGCTGAGTTTAGTGGTGATGAACTCCTTTAGTTTTTGTCTGTCAAGGAAACTATGTCCTCTTCAATTCTGAATGATAACCTTGCCAGGTAGAATATTGTAATGTGAGCTTCTTTACTTTCAGTGTTATTAGTACTTATGCCACTCCCTCTTGCCTGGCCCAGTTTCTGCTGAGAAAGCTGAGAGCCTTACAGCGTTTCCCTTGTATGTGACTCATTGTTTCCCTTTTACTGATTTTGAGATTCTTTTTTTAATTTTTATAGTTTTAATTATATATCTTGGTGTGGATTTCTTCAGGTTCATCTTTTTGGTGCTCTCTATGATACCAGTACCTGAATAGCTGCTTCCTTTCCCAGGTTAGCAAAATTTTCAGCCATTATTTCTTTAAATAAGTATTTTGCCCCTTATTCTCTTTTTCTCTTCCCCTCCTGGAACACCTTAAATGTGAATTTTAGTATTCTTTATGTTGTCTGACATGTCCCTTAAACTATCCTCATTTTTTATAATTCATTTTTCATTTTGCTCTTTTGATTGGCTGAACACCAAAGATCTGTCTCCCAGGTCACTAATCCATTATTCTGTATTACCTAATCTGCTACTAATTCTCTATAGTAAACTTTTTTTTTTAGTTATTACATTCTTTATCTCTGATTAGTTGTTTTTTATGGCTCCTAAGTCTTTGGTGCAGTTCTCACTGTGTTCCTCTATTCTTCTCCCAAGTTCAAAGCATCCTTATGATCATTAATTTGAATTCTTTATCAGGTAAATTACTTATCTCCATTTCATTAGGGTTTTTCCCTCTTTTTTCTTCCTTATTTTTTAATTTGGAACATATTCCTCTATATTGTCATTTTGGTTGACATTGTGTTTGTTTCTATGAATTAATGATACAACTACCCCTCTCAATCATGAAGGAGTGGCTTTGTGCAGGAGCAACATCTGTATAAACTGTGTGTTCCAGGTGGCTTTGGCAGGCTGGAGCTTAAGAAGACACACACAGCGCCAGGGATGCCCTGATAGGCCAACTGGCTGAAGCTGGGGCAGGGGCAGGCCTAGATATCCCACAGTGTGTAGTTCTGGGAGCACTGTAATGAGACTGCCGGTCAAGGTGGTAGCAGATGTAGGCCAAGGGCTTCCTGGCTAGCTGCCTGGTTGGGACTGTAGTAGGCATGAACCAAGCTGGCCTGGAGCACACCGTGGCTGCCCTGCAAACAAGCTGGAATGTTTGACCTAAGATCCTGCCTGTGCTACCTAGGTGGAAGAGGAGTGTGAACAATGACACTCACCAACGTCTCTGATCCCAGAGAGATCCCACAGATGCCAGAAAGTTCTGGCATTTTGCTACCTGTCTGTCGGGTGCCTTGGAGTTAGTAAATAGATTTTTTTCACAGTCTAGGTGTCCTTTAAATTCCTGTGCTATCATTGTGCCCCAGGGCAAATGAGTCTGTGCACGGGCCCCTCAGTTTTATCCATCCCCACTATAGGTTGTTGCATCAGGGTGGAATTCCCATGATTGCCATGTCTCCATCTCTCCTACCCGTCTCTACGTGGTGCCTCTCTTGTTTCTTGTGCAGAAACTGTTCAATCAGTCCTCAGTTCTTCTTCAGGAGGAACTGCTCTATCTGTAGTTGTATATTTGGTGTATCTGTGGAAGAAGATTTGACCCAATCCACTCTCTGTATTTTAACCAAGTTTTCAATCAAGAAGGACCCTGCTTCCTGATAACACAGTGCATTACAAGATAAAACAGAAACTGGCATCCACAACGTGGTGTTCAGTGGCCTCTAAGAAAAAAGGACAAAGTAAGTAGACCTGTCCTTTCTACCTCCAGTTCATCAAGGTCACCAGACACTGGTACAATTGTCTGGCTCCCAAAGCACCCATGCAGTGTGACTCCCAAACAAGTGTGCTTCCCCCCAACAGGTACTCCTGGCTCTAAAATCATCTTCTTTGTTTCTTCTCCACCCTCCATCCCAAATCGAAACTCCCCTACCCAATCAGATCAGTTAGTAAATAGACAGTCTAAGTTGGGAAAGACACAAAGAAGTTATTCGCCCAAAAGTATTACAATAATTGATTTAAAGATAAGGATAGCACTAAAAATGCATTAAACACATAGCCATAAATTAATGAGATCAATATTAAGCTTTACACGAACCTCAAAATTAAGCCACTTAAGCCCAAACTGTTTTTATTGCATTTACATACATTTTTTTAAAATATAAGAAATTTAGAAAAATTCCTAACTGCAATTCCACATCAGAAACTGGAACTATGTTATTCTTCAATGACGGAATGCTGCCAGGGAGCAGTAGGAACCATTTACACAATGACCCAGAGGAAATGTCATGCCCCTTGTGTTTTCAAACCCGTGAAAAATAACTATGAATCAAAGCTGAGTCTGAAATCTCATTTCAGTTCCAACTTTCCTCCTACCCAAGGAAAGGAAGCACATGTTTAGTTCAAAAGATCCAAACCAGAAATCAAAAAAGCTTCCTATGAGCACCAAACAAAAGATACTTCAAATAATTTAACTACAAAAGCAAAATTGCAACTCACTGCAATTATGCTTCTGCCCACAGGCCATTGTGCTCTGTCAGAGGTATTTACTTCTAAACAGTACTATCTGAGCGACATGCCCATTTTTCCTCACTAAAGCCAGGATGAGGATAAGAGAAGTCAACATTTTAGTGATTATCATACTTATCATTGGTATCAAACTTTGATATAAGTGTTTGAGATTGCTAAATGTACCATATATCCATTCTTCCTTCCTTAGTAACACAACCCCTACTTTTTAAACTGACACCCAGAATAAGAACTGCCATTCTCAGACTCTTTTGCAGTCAGGTGTGGCCACGTGGCTATATTCGAGCCCCAAAGTTCTCAAAGCGGGGTCTGGGGATTTCTGGGAATCCTCGCCACACTTTTAGGTGGTCAGTGAACCCAAACTATTTCCATAATAATATTAAGATGATATTTGCCTTTTAATGTTCATGCTCACATGAGCATACAAGGGGATTTTTCAGAGGCTCCGTGACACATGATGCCACAAAAGACTGAATGTAGAAGATGATTTGAGACCTCGCCTATTTTCTATTAGCCAGACATTAAAGAGATGTACAAAATGTATAGCAGCTGTAGTCTTCTAACTGATAGCCGGGAAATAGTTAATCCCCTGACACACACACACAAGTAATTTATGCTAAGTAATGTTTGGTTATTTTTAAAAAATAAATTAATATTTTTAAATGTCTTATTTTTAATTTCTAACACAGAAAACATTTGCATTACTTTCCTATTCCTTCAAACACATTGGCTTAAAATAACATGAATTATCTTAGAGTTCCGGAGGTCAGAAGTCTAAAAACGGATCTTACAGGGTGAAAATGAAGCTACTGGCAGGACCGTGTTCCTCCCGGAGCTAGGAGAGAATATGCCCTTTGTCTCCTCCAGCTTCCATAGGCTGCCTGCATTCCTTGGCTCAAGGTCTTCCTTCATCATTGGCATTACTTCAAGCCCTGCTTCTATCCTCATAATTCCTTCTCTGACTCTAACACCCCTGCCTCCCCCTTATTAGGACCCTTTGATTACACTGGGGGCACCTGGATAATCCAGGATAACCTCCCCATCCCCAGATCCTCAATTTAATCACATGCAGCCTCTTTTACCATTGAAAGTAACATACACACAAGTTCTGGGAATTTGGGGACCATTTTTCTGCCTACCAAAAAATACTAGACATAACTCACACAAGCAAAGCTCTTTGGGGTTCTCAATGATTTTTCAGAGAACCACTACTCTGCCATATGAAGAGTGAAGGTAGTTCTTAGGTTGGAAAATTAAGAAAAGCTAAGTTATTAGCCAAAGTCATACAGAGTGTAAATAGAACTTCAACTTGAAGCCAGGTCATTTGGCTATTGATGAACCTAACACAGCTCCACCTATGCTTTGCTGCCAACCCCCAAATATCCTGATTAAAGCCGAGCCAAAAAAAATTATTCTGTGGGCATTTTGCAGGCATCAAATAAAGAGTACAACAAGCATGCAGAGGAAAACTGGGTAAGCAGGAGGGAAGACCAGTTAGAGAAGAAAGCATTTAAAGTAATATTACTTTTCAAAACCTTATTTAGAAATACACAATTCATTACCTCATGTGAGAAGGGAGGAAAATGTTATGAATGGCCAGGTGTCCCAGTGCCAAGTCAGAGAGCAATGAGTGACCGGCCTCAGTCTGAGAAGCGTGATTAGGACTTAGGACGAAAGCCCAGGAGGTATAGGGAGTGTGAGCAGCAAAGCACTGCCCTGAGTCACACAACAGGGCCTGGTGACCAAACTCTGACTTATGTCAGTCACGTTGACACTGACCGTCAAGCCCCAGTTCCGACCACACTAAATGAAAAGGACATTCAAAAGACTGCATTCTTGGGCTGTCTCTTTGCATCATTTTGATATGACCAGAGTCACAGTTTTGTAGCAGCAAAGAAACTGCACTGAGGTTCTTTTTCTCAGGTGAACTGTGTTAAAATGATGCAGAACTTTCAAAGAAACACATATTTATAGTAAAAGAGGAGCAACGGAGGCTCCAACGGCCAGTTACTGCTCCGCCAGATGAACTGTCCGGCCCAGGGCAACCAAACCAGGGACAGTGGCAGTTCAGACTCCTCTCCCTACACCCAAGCAGTGCGCACTTGTGAAGATGGCTCCCAGCCCAGAAGGCTGGGCAGGGCTTCCTTGGGAAGCACTGGCCTTCCCTGGTAAGCTTCTCCAGGGCTACTTCATCTCCTTTCCAGGTGGAGTGCTCAGCTAACCAAACCAAAACAGCAGCAGCACTGCCTGACCTGACAGCCAACCACAACTCAGAAGATGAGAACACAGAGCTAGTAACCACTCTTTAGAATTTTCTATCCAAGGGGGAAAAAGCCACAGAATTACATGATACTTTACATCTTCCAAATGAAAGTACGGGGTCAATAACAGGCAGTCCCTCAAACAACCCCTAGCCACAGAGCTCAGCATTTCCTGGGAATGTTTTCAGTGCCCGCCTTTTCTATGATTGCACTAGTATTACAAGAATGCTACCTGAGACCTGCAAAGCATAAAGATTTTGCAGATCGGAAACATTCCTAACATATCACCTTCATCACAAAATCCTAACCCACATACACATACTTGCCTGTCAAATCTGTGCAGCCTCTGAAAAGGTATGGCATTCTCCTGCAGAATGAATAAACTAGTAAATCAGCAACCTCAACTGACATCTGTTTTGAAGTAACAAATTTTTTCCTGTGCCAAAGTCAAAGTCAATTTAACATTTTATAGACCAAGAACTTCATGCTATTTTCTACACCCCTTAAGGGGACGTAGAATGTAAGGGCATGAAGTTTACAGACAACATGCCTCTAATTCACAATAGCAAACATCAATTTCTGCACTCCACTGAGAAGCATCCACAGGCATAGAGCCACAACTGAATCTTTTATATCCAGTGTTCTGGATAGAAAGAAAATTACGTTTTAAAAGAAAACAGATTGGGAGGTATAACAAAGGGGTGCTGAGTAAGAACTCTGTTCTTACAATTTATTCCAAAAGTAGTGGTTCCAACTTCCAAGAAAGTAAATACTCAAAAGATTAACTAGAAAAAAGAAGGAAAGAAAACACGGGCAAAAGTGTAGAATACAGTATGAGATGTGAACACAGATGTGGTTTAGCTGGGTTTCAGAGAAATCATGACTTCACTATTTTCCTATCCCTAGGTGAAATAGATGACCCCTAGGTAATTTATCACGTAAAATTTAAAAGGTTTAAGAAAATTCATAAAGGATATGTACAGGGAAAAAACTGACTTTAAAATATTGTTTGGGCACCACTAATTTAAAAATTGTGGTCAGCTATATATGTGCAGGGCCCTTCTGCTACACTATAATTAGATTCTGAATGAATTACTTAAAAAATACTTCTTAACGCATTGGTTAAGCTCCAGGTAGAGCAACACACCCCAGGAGGATATGGCGGGAACAGTGCCCTGAAACCTGAGCAGGGGGAAAGCAGCAGTTGCCCAGGAGGCAACCACAAACAGCAGCAGTGAGGTGAGCACTGAGACAGTCAGCTTTCAGCAGTGCGGGGGGAAAGCCCACCCTGAAACCGGGTTCCCCGAGGGAACAAAAGTGGTCCTGGGTCTGTAGCATCCTCCCAGCTCCTAGTACAAGCATCCTCCCAGCTCCTAGCACAAACACACACAAATCTCAAAAAGACCTCAGGATTAGACAGAGTTAGCTAACAAATGTTAGCACATGATCAAACTGCACACTAGGAAACAAGCCATAAGCACTGATTTGGACCACCAAGGATTTCAGATACCGGCATTATCAAATACAGAATATAAAATACCTCTCTTTGGTGTTGTTTAAAGATATGAAAAATGAAATAAATAAAATGAACAAGCAAAAAGAGACCATCAAAACATACTCAAGCAGATATGATGGAGAAATAGAGCTTTTAGAAATGAAGAAATATAATAATTGAAATTTAAAAACTCAAGGGATGGGTGAAATAAAAGATTCCACACAGCTGAAGAGAAAAATTACCGAATTAGAAGCTAAATCTTAAGAATAATTACCCAGAATGAAACAAAGACAAAGAAGAAAATATCAGATACAAATTAAAAGAGAATAAAAAGTGAAGTTCTAACATCTATTTAATCAAAACCAGGAGACAACAGAGACAATGGAAGAGAGACAGAATTCAACGCACTATTGGAGAGATTGTCAGAGCTGATGAATTACACGAACCCACACATACGTGAGACACAGCAAACATAAACCGGATGAAAAACAGAAACTTGCACAGACACTCTGGTGAAACTGCAGAACCCCAATGACAAATAAATGATCACCTGAAACAAGCCAGCACCTAACAAAAGACAGCAAATGAAAGACTGCCTTTAGACTTCTAAGAGCAAAGTGGAAGCATAGGACAGTGCAACAGCACAGTCACGGTACTGGGAGGAAGCCGCCGTCAACCGGGAGTCTGAGAGTGACCTAAGGACGTTTTCACGCGGATCAAATTTGACAGGCGTTACCACCAAAGGGAAAAAAAAAAACTGAAGAAGGCAAGTCTCACCAGAGGAAAGATATAAGACGCAGGAAAGGAGGAGAAGCAAGATATCGCAAATATACAATCAAGTTAAACAACTGCATCTGTAAACGATAACAGAAACACAGAACAGAACTGAAACACTGATAACAACAGGTAAGCACGGGAGGAGACAGTCTTCTCTAGGTGTCCTGTGAATTTTGTATTATCCTCGAAAAGGATTAAAACACTTTAACTACTGATTGACTTTAAAACTGTTACGTGGATACTTTCCAGACAATCATTAGAAGAACAGAAATAGAGTCTATCACTTCCAAACAAACAAACAAACAAAAAACCTGATTGAGAACACAAATCAACAAAAACTTCAATCCAAATGAAAAAAAATGAAATCAGCAATAAAAATGGAGCAAACACAGAGTTAAAAGAGAGATGTTAACTAAAAACAAAATAAAAAAAATTGAAACAGAAACATCACCGTACCAGCATATAAGAAACGACTGAAAAAATTCTCTGCGTTACAGTCATGAACTCTTGTGTTCCGAAGATACTAAATGGAAAGATGCGCAGTATCAGCATTCACCAGGAAAACGCAAATGAAGACCACAACAATATGCTAGTTTATATCTGCCAGACCTGCAGCACAATACTAAAAGTTGGAAGGAAATGGGGCAACAGATAAACTATAATAGATTTTCACGACAGAATTTTCTTTAGCATTAAAAATTAATTGACGACCACTGCACGCAACAAGTGAATTTTCACAACATAACTGAGTGAAAAATGCAAGTTGCAGAATACATTCTTACCAAGCTTAAAAACAAACAAAACTAATCAACATACTGTTTAGATATAGACTTAAACACAGTAATTATGGGCCAGAATGGAAGTGAACAAACACTAAGAATACTGCTTAAATTCAACTGACTTTTACTGTTTTTTTTCAATCCCCACTTGAGAATATGCTCATTGATTTTAGAGAGAGAGGAATAGAGAAAGACAGACAGACAGAGAGAGACATCGATCGGTTGCCTCCTATATGCGCCCTGACCGAGCAAGGATCGAACCTTGACATAGGTGTGTGCCCCGGCCAGAGATCAAACCCGCAACATTTGGTGCACGGGACGATGCTCCAATAGCTGACCAGCTGACCCCCTGGCCAGGGCTTACTTTCACTTTTGGCACAAGGCTGTCTCAATAAGGAAGCCGTTCACTGGACTGTTCTAGAGCACGCTCTTCATCTCCTCTCAGACTGACCCTGCGCGGCACTGGCCGACTGTTCCACCCCAGAGAAAAACATTTGGGACTGCAATTTTCCAGAATAAAAAGTCTCAATCAAAAGCAATTCCAGATTAAAAGGCCTAGCCCGGAATGATTCTCCAAGGCCTCCTTACAACCTTTCCTAATAACTTTTCTGTAAAATTAAATTATTACTAACAGTTTTGGTTAAAGATGAAAAATGGGTTACACTAAGGTAGAAATACTAAGGTAGAAATTTTCCTTAATTCAGGTGGCCTTTCTCCTTTCATTTGTCAAGTTTAAATGTTAAACTCTTAAATATCCTGGTTCATGTGACTTAAGATCCAGCAGTACCCTCTTCTGTCATTTCTGCGACTCAGACAGACATTACTACTTCCTGTGCCCTTTGTTTTATGAATTTCTACCACCCTGGCCCAGGTTGTCTTCCTCTTCCTATGAGGAAGGCGGCTTCTTCCATCCTTTTTCCTCCAAAACGCTGGCTGGTTTTTGACCTGGGGCACCTCAAAGGCTTGGAAGCTCCCTGCATCCATCAGAGCCTGACAAAAATCTCAGAGCAAAGCAGGGGCTATTCTGAGGAATTTCAGATCCAGGAGATGTTTGAGGACAGAAGAACCCATGAGTCTGACTTACATGTTGTCTTTCTTATGCCTCCCTTCACTTCCTACTTCACTGTTCTTGAAACTCAAGAGAATCCACAACTCCCTCGGTCACGGAAGCTTTGCCTGGAGTAATAAAGGCAGGGAACGAGAAAGAAGACAACAAGGGGAGGAACAAACGGTCTAATGGGGAAAGAATCTCTCTTCTAGAATTAATCTTGACATTCAAAAGAAAGGGCCCCTGGAGTTAAGGCAAATCTCTCTACCTTAGTCCAAGCCATTGTTCCTCTTTAACCACAACTATTCATGGTAATTTAATGTTTGTGCAGGAAACCATTATTATTTACAAAGAACTTTCACATGCATTTTCTCAATTGAGTCCTAAGATGTTGAGAATAGGTAAGTATTATCTTAAAAGGCAGCAGCCGAACTTCCCGAAGGTTAGAGAACTTTCCCACGACCATTCGGCCAGCAAGTGTCAAAGGACGGATTAGAACCTCTACACCTCCTGGTTCTAAATCCCTCTATGGCACAAGATGACATACGGTTTCAACTTGAAAAGCAGCCTTATTATTTCTTCTTGCACTAGATTTACTTTCTTCGCCAGTAGATATAGAAATGCCTTCGCCTGATGAATGACACCGACATCGTGATAGGATTAAATGTTTATTTACCAGAGACGACCCAAAGGGTAGAAAATCCACACCAAGACAGTTGAGAAATGCATGTACCTTTTTCACAGACCCTCCTTTTCTCTTTAAGTCATGTGTTATTGCTGGGCTTTTATTTAAAACTTGGAAATAACTTCAAGCTCACTGAAAAGTTGTATAATAATAACAGTACAAAGAACACCATAGATTCTCTCCCCAAATTCACCTACGATTAACAGTTAACCGACGTACATCATCACTCGCACCCCTTCTGCAGACACACACATTCGCTCAACACTTCTTCCCCTGAGCCTTGTGAAGAGAAGCTCCATACACCGTGGCTATTCACAACTAGGCATTCTGAATGCGTTTCTTTTGAACACGAGCATTCTTAAATAGCCACACTGTTGGTATCAAGTTAGATTTAACACTGATACAATATTTTAATCTGCCAGCGTTTTCAATCCACCCAGTGCACATAAGAGCACTTCCTTTCCTGACTGAATCCAGTCCGGGGCCAGGTGTTGCACTAACTGCCAGCAGTCCAAACACACAGCTTTCCTGTCTTTTATTACACGGACACTTTGGGAAAATACAGTCCTCCCCCCCTTTTTATATGAATAAAACATTTCCTTTTGACTCGTCTGACATTTCCTCATGACTCAATTCAGGACATGCATTATCAGCCAAAAAAACACAGAAAGCAATGTTTTCCTCTCCAGGCATCCCATCTGAAAGCAGGCACAGCCCCCCCGACCCTCCCTGGCGATGTTGACTCTGATCTGCCAGCCAAGGTTTTACCTAATTTCTCTGATGGAAACTTATTATTTTTTCCCTTGCAGCTAGTAAGTAATCGACAGGGAGATACTTTAAGACCATGAAAATATCTCGTGCCGCAGCAAAATTTCCCCCCAGATTTAGCATCCATTGGTGATCCTTGCCTAATCTAAACTTGACTGTTCCAACTCCAGCATTCCTTCCACATTGTCAGTCTGTCCTTAGCACTGGACGTTATTTGCCTATTTATCTGCTTATGATCAATACAGATATACGAAATCCTGCCTTTTCAATAGCTTATAATTTATCACTGGGCTTAATTATTCTGGTGCTCAAGCTGTCTCAGATTTAGCCAGTGGCCCCTCTTTAAGCTGGCCCCTTTATCTTTGTAACATATCTCATCATGTTTTTCTTACTTTTATTTCTTTACTCTTTGACATTAAAAAGAAAGTTCTGGGCTCATCTTGTACCTACACCATCTCTTCTGTGGATGCAGCCATTTCTCCAAAAGGCCCTGGTTCCTTTCACTGGAGAATGTTGTCAGAGACCAAGATCTAGGACAACATAGCTTTAAAGGCATTGTGTGTTTGTGTTGATTACTTTTAATTTTAAATATGAGTCACATTTTCCTGCTTCTCTGCAAGCTTCTTTTCTATTATAAGGTAGACAATTAGAAGGTATTCAGTTTGATTCCGATGGCAGATAAATTACTGCCAGATCCTCTTAATCCTGTCAGGCTTGGTTTTATACTTGATAAGGACAAGTCTATTTCAGTTTTGTCCGTAGTTCTAGCACATGGCCCTACTCTAAGGTATGGCCCTTACTCCGAAAACGTGGAATTTCTGGTGTCTCAGTAGAATGGCTAAGGTGCTCCAGGAAGTCTCTCCACCCTCACTAGGCCAGAACTCTCCATTTCTCTCAGTACCACAAGACCTCTGGCATGGCCACTCTCTTCCAGACCTGCAGAGCTGCTCTCTGCTAGGTCTCACCTTATATATATATACACATTCCAGTTTCTGAGTCCCCCTAGCATGGCTTGCTCCTCTTTAGTACCCTGCCATACAAATTCCAGCCCCTTGGGTACCACTGAACATGATACCCCCATGCCACCTTGGACTCCCCTCCCAGGAGGAAGGCAGGAAAAGTGCTCGTGCAGAACACCAGGGCAAATGTGGGTCTCGCCTCACGTGATTCTCCTCTCTCTAGGATCACACTCCTGGCTGCCTGTTGCCCAATGACAAGTAACAACCGCCTCATGCGGTGCCCCATTCTCCAGTTTACTACAAGAGGACAGTCCAGCACCAGATCCCTCTTTTCCCCTCCGCCTTCGGCATCAGTGATGCTTGAGAAACGTGGGGCTGCTCTATGGAAGGGGCTAAGAATCAAACACTTGGAGCATATAGTAAATGTTCTTATTTGAACATTTCAGAGAAACTCTCTAACAATCTGTTTCTTAGAAATACTGTAGCACTGTGGCAAGAGAAATGCTCTCTAGTCGTCAGGCAATTCCAAACAAAATAACAGGAAAATACTTCTATTCCGTCCACAAAGCTGAGCCTCACCTCGGATAGCCAGCTGGCTGTCACTCCAACACATTTCATTTATTTCTATTACTCTTCCTCCAAATGGCACAACAAAACACTGGAGTCTATCCAAATCAATGAAAGTTAGCTACCAGTCTTCATTCTTCTCTTTTACGTGCATGGACTTAACATGGGGATGGAGAGAAAACTCCTTTTCATATAAATCATTTTCTCATGTATTTCCATTTCTACTTCTAACCACTGGTGAGAAAATAATTAGGAAAAAACACAGTGAAAAAGAAAACTCGCAACTCCAGACACAAAGTTAATCAAGGGGAAACTGGCTAACAAGAACGTACTGTGAGTAAAGATGTCATTTTGTAATCACAAGAAAGTGGAGAATAGTAGATCTTTCCCTGCAAAGCCGGCAGATCTGGGCTCGCAGCGCATGCACGAGCAGCTCCCGAACAGTGTGCCAGGCAGAAATGGGGGACGACCTCCTTCTACTTCTTGAGCAGATTTTTTCCACATTAGAAATGCACATTGCAGCCCATCTAATTTATTTTCTCAAAGAGAATCAATGTGTGGCAAGTTACTCCTTTCTTTGGTTTTACTTCAAGTTTCCTAGAACTTAAAAGGCCAGCATCTGGCAGAAACACAGAGTCTATTTGACCCTCGGCCCTCATTACTGTCCAGGTACTCCCTGTCCTCACACGTCTCGGTGTCTCCTGGTGGACCCTGCTGAATTCTGTTTCCTCACGCCAGCACAACTGTACGAATTCTTCTGTGGCTCCCCATTCCCCAGGCATACAGTCAGAGCCCCTGGACTTGATAAAACAAGCCCTCCATGATCTGCCTCCTGCTGACCTTTCCATTGCATCTCCCTGCTATTTTCTGCCCCATCACTAGGGAAGACCTTGAAGCCACTTGCTTTCAGGGAACACCCTTTCCTCCCTTGCTTCTCTTGACTAATTCACTGAGGCTGGATAACCCCTGGAGAATATTTCATGATCACCATTCAAAGCTGGGTTAGTGTCCAACTGTACTCACCTTTATGCTAATCATTTACTGAGCACTTAAATGTGCTGAGCACTGTGGGCACGTAACATGCATTATCTCCCCGCATGCTCACCTGAACTCTGAACAGTAGCCGCTGTTACAGCCTCCTGTACCGATGCGAAAACTGGAGGAGAGGCTCAGCAGCTCCCCGCTGTCACACAGCTGGGGAGCAAAGGAACAAAGAGCTTACGGTCTTCCCATCGACGGTACCAAACACAGCTAATGGAAGAACGAACAGCATAACTGGTGTTTCCAGGTAAAGGCCCAGAGTGGCAACAAATGGTGACCTCATGGCAATACTAAGAGGGTAAAATTATATAATAAAGTATGAAAAAGGCATCAGAATTCTTCAGAAGAGGATATCATAAAGATACTCATAAACTAATATCAACTATGAAACTCATAATAAAGACCAAAATATTTCATCCAGACAGGGTGACCAGCCATTTCTAAGAATCCAAGAATATCCACATGGCTCAAGTAAAAAATGCTTGTTTAAAAGTAGTGGGAGAAATGGAGAAGAATGTTCTTACTAGGGACAAAAAAAAAAAAAAGATGTACTATGTCACAGATTAACAGAACCTCTCAGAAGGAAGAATCTGAAATATTTATATAATTAAATCAATTCCATTCTCAAAAAGTCCATATATTGTACAATCAACAGGATCAACCCTCTGTTTGGGGTAACATGTTACTTCCTACACAAATTGGGCAAGTGCAGATTGGTGAACAGGCGAAAATTCTATTGCACTCCATCTGGGCCCTGTATGTCATGACCTAATATGCTCACTTCTGGCTCCAAATTGTGGAGTTGGGGGACAGAAGAAGGAGGCGTGAAGAGGAATGTCACTGACCAGCTGCCTCAGAAATGCCACATTGATATCTCATGAAGAATAAGTCAGTGAGGATGACTATTTCAGTCCAGCGTATGACCTCACACAGGTAGCCCTCCCTCACATGGCAGACCTTGACTATGAAGGAGGACACACAACCTTATGTCATAGCAAATATCACCCATGGTCAAGATGATCAATGCTGGGCCCTACACTTCTGGGGAAACTTAAGGAAAAGGATCCAAAGTAGATATGATCACTGAAACCTCACGCAAGGTATGAAACTCACATGAAAGGCTTAACCTAGGGAACAAAGAACAAGGAAGACTCTACTGTTTCACATCATTTTAGACACTACCCTGCAAAGAAGAAAGAGCAATGTTTTTCCATTTCCACCAAAAAAAAAAAAGCTCAGAGAAAATAATTTTAACCAAAAATATGACAATTTTAGCTTCAATATGAAGACTTTTCCAAAAGCAAGAAATTTTAACTAAGGAATATGTACATACCCGTGACACGGTTGCTGTGATAACCACCAACGTGCAGAGCTCCACACTGATGTTCAGGTGGTATTGGTGTTCGTGACCGCCTCATGGAAGTTCCCACAGTAATACACACCAGAGAGGGAAGGCCAGCTCTGCTAGTGCCGTGGGAGTCACACTCAGCCTCCTCTGCTTTAAAGTCCAAGCTCTTAACTACATGAAACTTACTGCCTGCCTCATGAGGCTCTTGGAAGGATTCAGCAAGTTAATCATAAAATATTTAACCTGGGCCAACCACACTTGATAAATGTTAGCTATTATTATACTATTTAACTTTGCCTGGGTCAACTTCCTCCAGTTATTCAGTTCCTGATTCTATCAAAGCCAAGACAGACAGTTTATGTCAATGAGGCAAACACAACTTCAAGATGGAAAAGAACTGGTCATACGTCTGCCCATTCGGCCCATCCATACCCAGCCACTCCCTCAGCAGACTTTCATGGAGCGCCCACCATGCATGCAGCACCGGGGCAGGCCCTGTGTGGAACACGAAGACCAAACAACGGAGCTGTGCTCAAAGAACATCATCATCTTATCATCAACCCCACTATGTGCCAGGCGCTGTTCTAAGCAGCCTGAGCACCATGTGCACGTGTGTGGGTGGGTCTGTGTGTATATATGCTCCTTTAACCCTCACAACAACCCTTTAAAGTAAGCACTATTTACTGTCCCCAGTGAGAAGCCGAGGCACAGAGGGGACACCTAACTTGCTCTGCATTACACAACTTATAGTTGCAGAGCTAGGACTCAACCCCGGGCTGTCTGACTCAGAGTCTTGGGCTCTTCCCCACGACTCCCCCACATATACTGCCTCCCCCAAGACCTGACCACTAAGAACTAGAGCGAGGGCGGGCTATGATAAGGGCGCAACAAGAACTAAACACCATGCAGTGCTCATGCGTGACTCGTGCTACCTCTACACCTGACAGAGGCCATGTGTCCTTTCACTACAAAACAATGTGTGTAAGCACACCGTGACAACCCAGACCCAAAGTCATCCTCAAAACACTTGTGTCCGCCACTCTGACGGGCCATCTCCTCAGTAATTTGGTGCACGCTGAGGGAAGGAAGCGGGCTAAGACTGTGGGCTGGGACTCAATGACAGGCCCTCCAGTGTAGCCTTTGTCTATGCTTCAGCACCCTGGTTGTGCGGACTGCATGAGATAATTTATGTAAAGGGCTCAGTTCCAGCACCTGGCACTAAGAAGTGCATAAATAAAGTAATGCATAAATAATCAAAGTAATTGCTCTTCTAGTTAGTCCTGAGCCATATGGGAAAACACCAACAGCAGACAATATCTGTCTACACACCAAGAAGAATGCTATCTATAGAATTTGAAATACACTGTGGATTCATTAAAATATCAATAAATATGAACTACTCCAACTCAAAAAGTATTATAAACCTGTGTTTCAAAATGCTCAGGAATTTTTTTTTAAAGTCATCAATTTTAAGCAGTAAGAACAGCTGTTAGGTATGTACTGAGGGCCTACCCTGTTCTCGGCCCTATAACAGGCACTTCACAGATGTTACTCAATCTTCAAAACCACTCAGAGGTTCACCAAATGATCCCAGTTTTGTAGATGAGGATTGTCAGCCTCAGGGTTAAGTGATGGGCTCCATGTTGCATGACAATAAGCAGCAGAGACTGTGACTTAAAACAGAAAGACTCACCACTGAGGCCAGTGGGGACATAATCTCAGGGCCACACAGCCAGTCCACAAAGCATTTCCTTGGCACCAATCAGAATTTCACTGAGCAAAGACGTGCTTTAACGGTCATGATATGTCCACCCATCAAAGTGACATGCTTGTACAAGTCTCATTCTATCATCCAGTTTAGTCTTAATGTCCCTTGGGAACACTGTCAGAGAGGAGTAATTTACAAATTGCCATGGTTATTCACAAGTGACTAGATTTCCACAACAACAAATTGGATTCTAGAGCTGGGACAATGATGAAGTGACATCAGTGTGTTATGAAGTAACAAACTATGTGTTTGGGTGAGAGTGGACAGCGAAGGAGCATGTAAACCAAAATATCCTTTTCTAGTTTTGCTCAGAGCAAAGCATTCTTATCACAAATAGCAAATCTATGACTCACACTTTCTTATTCACAGTTTTCTATTATGTCACCCGCCCTCAAGAAAAAAAGAAGGCAGAACCAACGTTCCCTGTGTCACTCCTAAGACAGGAGTCTGTCTGCTTCTAATGCTTGGATGTAAATCCCTCCCTGAAGGAAGAGTCCACGTCTTTGGTCACGATGGTGTCCGCAGCACAATACACGGCCAGGTGTCCAGGCCTTCAATAAACAAGGGTGGATGTTCACACCCAGCACAACACAGAAATGCAGAAGAGAAAAGGTGTGAAGAACCACCTGCAGAAGAATTACTTATCGCATTCCAGCAGGCCTCAGCATCAAACTGCTCTTTGGAACCTAATAGTTACAGAAATGTGAGATTGTAGAATTTTTTTTTTTTTAATGAACACATAATATGCTTTGGGGGCAAAAATGCCTCCCAACCCCTTTTGACTATTCATAATATTTGCCAGTATTTTGAAATACTGATCTAAAATATGCCTCCTAATCTGCTACTTCAGACATATGAATCACATATGCAAAACAGCCACTGCTAAATGAGACTGACACAGAGGACCGAAGCTGGACCAACTCTAGTTTAACAGAGACGCAGACAGACTGCAAACGAACCATCACCATGCTGTGCGATGGGAGCTCTCGGCAAAGGGGCACCAGCAGCTGGGTGTGCAGGGAAGCGGATAACCAACCCTGCTGCACCTTTCAAGCCCACGCCGCAAGCAAGAACCCTTCTTTCCCCACTGCCTTTGCAATTTCCTGCCCGATCCTCCTCACTTTCTTTAAAGCGAAAAAGCAGCACAGTCCACCTATATATTAAATACTTAGTCACCATGCCCCTCATCATCCCACCCCGATGAAAAACTGCCATTGTTTTGATGCACACCAGTTAGAGAGGAAGTTCTTAAATTCACAGTCAGCCGCACTGTAGTACTGGCTGCTAAAACACACACACAATTTGAGGGTGTAAGCTGTATCAGAGGTTTTCGGCCCTAGTGTTTCCTCCAAACTCCATGGCCTTCTCATAGCCGACTAAAAGTATATTTAATATTCTGTCCAAACTCTTAAAGATACAAGCTAAATGAATGGTTTATCTAAAATCAGGACACCATCATGAGCAGTTTGTTTTATTAAACTATTTAAGTGCTATCCATCTCCAAGAGAGATTTAAGGTAACATACAATAAAAGACATATGCACTTGGAAGGAAGAGTCACAGATGTAAAGCTATGAAATTAAAAAAAAAGAAGTTGATTTTCCAACTACCAGGCAATGCTATTGGTGTGCTTGAACAAGAAAATGGTATCAAAAGTTCTGGTAGCCAAAGCATAAAAGGGAAATGGGGCAGGCCACATAACTCTGGCCAAAGGAATAGCATAAGGAATTTCTCACCTTAAGTACTGAGAAACAGATCAGCTTTTTTCACGATGGCTTGTACGACACATGTAGAAGCACTGTCATGGGGTTTCTCACATTTTTACTAAATAAAATCTGTGAGCGTAATATCAAAGTGTAGCTAGGGAAGGTCCTCGGGGAGGCACTGGTAATGTAGAAATACATACTTTTGGTTTATATCAAGTTTAAAAGTACTAAGCAAGATGAATAAAAACACATTGGGTGGGAAGGTATCATAGAGAAGATGGTCCCCAAAAGGAAGCCTTCCAGGAAAGACCATTCAGATGTGGACGTTTCGGAAATAACTGAAGTCAAAGGTTTTCAGAATGCCAACAACTAGCTCACTACCCAGAAAGCTATCAGCTCATCTGGCTGGAGCAGGCAAGGTGTACACGTCGTCCCCCTTACTTGCAGATGGCTCTGCCACTTACCACTGAAGACCCCGTTATCACCCACCTAACCAGAAGGGTAGGAGCAATCCTAACGTGTACTCAAGGCTTTATTTCATATTTTAAAAGGAACATACTCAGGCCACCTGTTTGTGCCTTAGTCTCTTTTATCAGTTTCTACTTTTCTAATAGTAACAAGCTCTTCTGTTTGGGGAAAGTGCCACTCTTTGAATATCTGGTTACCATGATAAATTCCTTTATCCCTGTATTCCAAGTGGATCCTAGTCTTACAAAGACACTTCTGGAGCCTTAATATACTAAACGAGAGATGTGAAAGGGGGCATAGAGACTGGTGGACATGCTGACCTATCTCCTTGCACAAACCTGTTTGCCCCGCCCCTCTTCACCTCCCCCCCTGAAGCCCTTTCTTGAGAACAGTGTCCCCAACTGTGCTTATGGCAGCACCAGAGAGCAAGTGCAGAGCTGCTGGGCGTGAATGTGACAGAGCAGACCTGACCACCTGAAACTGCTGCCTCAAGTTCAGATCAGGCCAAGAGCAAACCTGAGAACAACCAACAGGACCAAAGAAGAGCACACTTAAGTTGAAGACACAACACGTGATCTGAAACAAGACGTTGGTGCCTACTCAAGAGCTTCCAAGAGCACTTCCCCGTGCTGGTACTAGTCTTCACTTTCTCCAGCACTGCACTCCAAGACTGCCCACTGCCGTGGCAGCTGTATTCTTTATTAGCTTGATAGACCATTTTCTCATGCCCTTTTTTTAAATTCTAGCAACTTCCATCCTTTGAAACATGTGCTGAAAAAGAGGAATCAGCAAACATTACTGCAAGCACAATACTGGATTTTCACTGTGAGATGAGCTTTGACCCAAACCTTCTCCATAACGATGGACACAATGGCTACCCCAATGACACTTCAGCAGCACTGCGTGAGACTGGGGTTACTGAAAAACTGATAACCTCTTACGGGGTTTATTCCGTTTTCAGAATGTCAAGCTAGATTTTCCTTCCACTCTTCACAGTACAATGCCAACCTGCAGGACTTAAAAGTCGGAGGTGACGTTGAATTTGAAGTATCATCTGACCAGCAGATGGGGAAACCCATTGCTGTTAAACTGGTGAAAATAAAAGCAGAAACCTTCCCTGGAGAACGAAGGAACGGACGAGTTGGGTGCACTGTTCTCACAACCAGAGTGTAAATCTCCAGCGACCCTAGGTCAGGACCCAACAGGGCATATATGCAACCAACGTTAAGTGTTTTATCTGACTCACCCCCGAAGATGTGGAAAGGAACGCTCATCGGAAACCAGAGATAACATAAACATATCAGTGTTGTAACTGCTCGAAACATTATGCTGTTGAAAAAGCAGCCCGCTGTCAGGGGGCAGTTTGTGCATGAAGGAGACATCTGGCTCTACCGAAAGAGGTGCTGTTGTAAAAGAGATATTCTGTCACTACGGTGAATTTTTGGGTGACTTTAAGCCTTACGGCCTGGAGATGACGTGCAATTCACAACCAAGGACAGAGAGGGTAAAGAGATTGCAACAGATGTCAGGCTATTGCCTCAAGGAACAGTCATTTTTGAAGATAGCAGCACTGAACATTTTGAAGGAACTGTAACCAAAGTTATTACAAAAGTGTCCAGTAAAAACCAGAATGACCCACTGCCAGGACACATTAAAGTTCACTTTGTGATTCCTAAAGAACTTCCCTTTGGAGACAAAGATACAAAATCCAGGGTGACCCCGTTGGAAGGCGATCATGTTAGGTTACTATTTCAACAGACCCATGGGAGAAATTAGAACAAGCAATCAACACGGAAGTTCTATCAAATACATTTCAGTTCACTCATGAAGCCAGAGCAGGGGGTATAATTGCAGCCACGAGAGATGGTTTTGGTTCATCAAGTGTGTGGGTCATGATGCTCGTTCTTCCACTAGTGAAATCCTGGGTGGGAACCAGTTCTGTATTGCAGATGAATCGAGTTTCCTATGGTTCCTGATATTCTCACTGCCCAAAGAAATAATGGTGTTAGCATTATAAAACTTCCCAAAGGCACAGTTTTGTTCCATGCCCATTCAGATCATGGTTTTCTAGGCACTGTAGAAAAAGAAGCCACTTTTTCCAACCCTAAAACCACGAGCCCAAATAAAGGCAAAGTAAAGAAGACTGAGGATCATTGCCTAGGGTACTGAGTGAAACTGACTATCCCTTTTCAAGCCAAGGATGTGGGTGGATCTGCTTCTCATCAAAGAGGGGATAAAGTTGAATTTAGCATTAGTGAAAAACGGGCCTGGATAGCAGATTGTAGCCTGTGTGTGACTTTGAGGTCATAATTATAACTCCAAGAGGCTCTTGGGTTATGTGGCAACTCTGAAGAGTAATTTTGGACTTACTGAAATAGCCGATCGTAATAAGGAAATCTTTTTCCATTACAGTGAGTTCTCTGCTGATGTCAAGAGCCTGGAATTGGAGCACTTGGTCAAGTACAGCTTGTCCAAAGGCAAAGGAAACAAAGTGCTGAAAAGTCAGCAAAACACAGCTGGTGAACGGCATTATTGATGAGGCTGATCCTACCATCTACTCTGACTCCATCTAACTCCCCTTGAGGAGTGTTGACCCAACACAGACTGAGCACCGAGGAATGATCGAGATCGTGGAGGAAGGAGATATGAAAGGCAAGATCTACCCATTTGACATAGTTGGAATGGCCAGCAAAGGAGATTGCCTGCAGAAAGGGAAGAGTGTCAGATTCCAATTGTGTGTCCTGGGCTATGTGTGTCCAGACTATGGCCTACAACATTACACCTCTGCATAGGGTCACTGTGGAATGTGTGAAAGATCAGTTTGGCTTCATTAACTCTGAAGTAGGAGACAGCAAGATGCTCTTTTCCACGTGAACTTAGTTCAGGATGGCATGGAGCTACAGGCTGGAGAGAAGGTGGAATTCTCAGTGATTCTTAATCAGCGCGCTGGCAAGTGCAGCGCTTGCAATGTTTGGCGAGGCTGTGAGGGCCCCAAGGCTGTTGTTGTAGCTCCATGTCCTGACAGGTTGGTAAATCACTTGAAGGACATCACCCTGGATGATGCCAGTGCTCCTTGCCTAATGGTTTTTCGTCAGCCAAGGGGGCCAGAAAACTCAATGGGATTTGGTGCAGAAAGAAAGAGCCTGCAGGCTGGTGTCATTGACCGCCCACATCTACAAAGCACATCATTAACTCACTAGGATCAAGTTGGGGGATTCTGCTGAAGGGTTCTGAATATCTCCCTCTTTATCCCTCCTAAAATCTATAACAGTTATTCTATTGAGCTATTACACCAGTTTTAACACCTTCTTCGTGTTATTTTTTAAAAATAAATGGATTTTAGAAAACCATTTTAAAATTATGCACAGTTGCAGCCTTGAAGTGGCACCATATTAGTATCAATTTTAGGAGCTTTATTTGGTGCACTTAACCCAACTGGTAACTGCAAAATCCGCTTTGCCTGTGTGAGTGAAAAGCATAGACTGTGACCTTGTTGGCCCTATGAAAGTCTGCACTGGGTGTTTAGTATATATTCTACTTTCAGCACTTCTGGCAAGATACTCTGCCTTAGCACTCAGTTCCACTCCTTTCTCTTTCTTCTTTCTTTTCTTTTCTCTTCCTGATCATTGTGCAATTCTGAGGACCGTATGAGGGTGGACTACATTAAAAATTCCAAAAATTTGTAGAGGCAAATCTTGTCACAGTCCGCTTAATTGAAGTTTGGTTTTATTTCAATGAAAATTATCTTCCAGAGTAGTCCCCCCATCCCCGGGATGGAGGGAGGGCAGTAAATTTACTACAATTAGTATGTGTGCTGCAGAATTTCATGAAAATGAGGTGGGCCAGCTTTGTGATAATTCAAATGTATTTGAACAAATGAAAAAAAAGACAAATTCACACATTTGTTACTGCTTAGATCACTACAGCTTCTAGGACCCAGTTTCTTTTACTGATTTAAACCAAAACAAAAGTAATTTTAAAGTTGTGCCTGAAATGAATCTTGTTTTTTTTTTTAACAAGTAGCCACCTGGTTCCAGTGTTCTGTAAAATACAGGCACTCGACCCTTGGTGTAGCTTCTGTTCAGCTTTACATCACAGAAACATTAGGCTTGGTTTCAAGGCTCTCATCTTGAACTTGCTACTTTTAGGGCCCTGGCCAGTGGACTGAAGGCTTTGACTAAGATGACGGGTCAGCTCAGGAGGTGTAAGGAATGATTCTTTCATCTTCCTCATTGTCGTCTGAGGTTTTGATCTTCTCTGGGTAAAGAGGCCATTTATCTTTGCAAACACAAAGCAGTTTTGCTTTCTCCATTTTCTGCTAATGGTGAAAGAATGGAAGTGAATAAAGTTTTACTGATTTTTAAGACACACCACATATACGAGAATAATGCCCCATTGAGTATGTTCTGAGAAATGCTGCTACCAAGTATTTTCTTAAAACAATATCTAAATTCTTAATGGGTTGATTCATTGATACGGCTCTGTGGCTCACCTTGGAGAACTGGAAGACTTCCACGGACTAAGCCTTCGGCTGGCAACCCTTCTCTTCTGCAAGCCAGCTCTAGGACCTGAGATGTACTCACATCTCTGATTCAGCCACTTTGGGGCAAGGGAACCAAGCCGAGGCTTAGTGGGTGTTCCCTAGGCATTCAAGAGACCTAGTATGTGGTGTTAAAGAAGGAAATTTCTGAGGCAGAATTTCTAACTAGGCAAATGTAGTTCTTGGTAATGTATTAGACATAGTTTTTATACATTTATCTATGTTGATACCCTTTCTTTTTTCCCACCATTTAATTGACTCAATTCCTCCCCCTGCCCACATTCATCCCTTGTAATCAGAAATTTCATTTCCTCTGTATTAACAACCAACTAATTCAGAATACGATATAGCAGGGGTGCCAAACTCATTTTCACCTGGGGACACATCAGCCTTGTGGTTGCCTTCAAAGGGCCAAATGTAATTTTAGGACGGTATAAATTAACTACTTCTTAACTAGGGGCAAGGAGTTCATGCTGCCTCCAGGTAGAAACAAGGTGCCAGGCTGGATAAAACAAGGTGGAGGGCCAGATTCGGTCGGCGGGCCTTGTGTTTGCCACCGGTGGTGTAAGGAACTAACAGGTGCTTGGAACTACCAGGAATATTTGAGTTTAAAAATGATTAAATATTGAAATATTTGGATAAAAGTTTGGCAAAGCACCTTTTAATATATTAGGTCATGTTTTTACTTAGTGTATGAAACTATTTGTTTTAAGTACAAAAATAATTACATATGTTTACATTAAACATTGCAACTGTTAAAACCCCTAGAAAGAATCCAGGTTCTTCGAATTCTACCACTGAAAGATAACTGAAGGGAACACTGTGATTAATGCCTTCCCAGGTTTTTCCCATGTTACATAGTTTCATTATTGAAATGTTAAGCTTATAAATTCTATTGTAGCCTATTTTCATATGTTTTTGCCCCACGTCAGTATTTTTCTTTGTCACAGTCACACAATATTCCATTGTACAGATGAACAATAATGCGTCCATCCACCCCCTTGGGGAGGCCATCTGGGTTGCTTCCAGTGCTTCGTTTCAAACAATGCTCACTAAGCATCCTCCTAGCTAAATCTCTAAACACAGCTCTTATCATTTACTTAGAAATTACTCCCAGAAATAGGCTCACTGAGTCAAAGGATCAACACATTGTTCTCATTTAGTCACAGGAGGCCTTGTAGGCAAAACATCCCTCTGAATTTTCCCACTCTGTTCATGTTGCATTTACTGTGAGTCTAATTATTATCTAGTTTTCAAGATGTTCAAATTCTATAGCCTACTGGACACCTTTAATTCAATAAGCTATCTGCCTTGGCATAACATCTGAGTCCTTTAAAACAAGATCTGATGCCATCCTGTTTACCCTTTTGTGTTTTTAAATTTTTATCCATCTGTCATTTCTCTGGTATCTCTAACTGAATGACTGATGTGAAGCACCAAACACTCCAGGACTGTGCTGACCATATCTGATCTTTAGTTCAAACCTGCTTTTCTCCACACTCCCAGCAACTTTCTAATCCACAAACAAAGTAACTGTAGAAGGTCTGGAAGCGAAGAGCAAGTATATCCAAATCTCAAACCCTTCTACTGCGAAGGATGTCGATGAAGCAGCATCTCTCAGAACATATTCTGTAAGACACTACTCTTATGAGAAGGCTTACCTGGGACAGCGCCAGTGATAAAACATCAGGTTCTCTGCCCTACCCATCTCGTGATGTAACACTTAATCCACTTAGTACCTCCCTGTTTATCCTTGCGGGACCCAGGTGTCAGCAAAACAACAGGCAGCAGCATTCGTTAAAATCAGAGTCTTTCCTGCGAGGGCCAGGAGCACAGCTCAGGAGCATTTTCTGGACCGTAACTCCCGTCCACACGGTGCCATCAGGAAGGGTGAGGCTGCAGAGACGAATCCGCGAAGAGCAGTAGCTTCACTGTCAGAGCACAGCTGCCATCCTGGAAGGTGGCGTGGACCACCGATTTTCCCGGCACATAATTAGACTCATACTGCATCTACTAAGTCACTCATATTCAATACATATTAAATGTCTACAATGCAGACATACCCAGAGAGCTCTGGTGTTTCTCATGGGGGTGCCATTAGCATTCTGGACAGGACAATCCTTCACTGGGTGGGACTGTCCCAAGGACAGAAGGTCATTTAGTATCCCATACCCTCAGGACATTAAATGCTAATATACACACCCCCTCACCATCATCATGACAACCACAAATGTCCCCACAGGTTTCTACACACCGGTGGGGGGCGCGGGGATCACCACCCCGCATTGAGGACCCTTTGTTTCTACTTGTTGACATGGAATTCATATTCAGGAAATGACAGAAAATAGTATTAATCCGGCGATGGAATTGTGCGGTGCAGCTGTCAGAACCACAAAGGATCAAAGGAGATCAAGGAAGCCGACAGCACAGTGCAAGCTTTGACGTGAACGGGAAACGGAGACCTGTAGCCTCTCTCAGGCGTCCAGCCCACGGTTTAAAATGTGCTGTGAAATGCTTTCTCTTAAGACATCCTGGATTTCCTTGCTTTAAGCTGATTATGTGAACTAATACCAGTAAAGCACATCCTGCACACTTGGCAATGCCAACTTTTAAAAACGCTGTTATTGTTTCTGACTTCCTGCTCAGGGCAAATTTTCTCCATGTATCCTGGGTATCCAGGGAGGGCAGGAACGCAGTGAGACTCTTGGTGAAGGTGAAGGGTACTACCAGTCTGGCCTGCTGGGCTGCTTACAGAGGGCTAAATCAGAAGCACCACCCCTTCACCACAGGACTGACCCTCACTCGACCCTGAGGAGACCAGAACCTGGTTCCTTTCTGCCCTGTCAGCTGTGGTCAAAGGGCCATTGTTCCCCGAGAACCAGTGTGTTTAAGCCTCTGGGAACAATGGTCCTTGTTGATCTCCTGTGCTCCAGCTGAATAAGGTCACTGACTGTTTCTAGCCTTAGCCATGCACAGTCAATGTCTTTGCCCCTTCCTGGGCAGCGTTGGCGGGGGTATGTCTTCCAATGCCATCACTATGCTCAGGTGAGGCTAAAAAGGTCAGTGAACGAGCATCTTTTATAGATCATGCTTGCAGCTTACAATACATGAGCTAGGTTATGGGCATGGCCCTCAAACTTCTGGAGCTTACTTAAAACGCAGAGAGCTTCTTTACAAGGCAGATTTCCAGGCCTGGGAAAGTCTGCTTCAGTAGGCTATGGGGGCAGGAACCTGCCTGAGACTCAACCAACTGCAGGTGTTTCCGAGATGGGTGATCCATGGGTACAGTTCTGAAAGACTGCCACAGAATAAGAGTCAACTAAACAAAAAGCTAGCATCTTCTTCACATTTCATATCCTACCTCCTCAGAATGTGTTCTTCCCTAGGAAGTAAAAACCAAACATCTAGTGCATACAGAGACAAAAGAAAACTTACTCCTGGAAGAAAAATGGTTCCTGCTGTAAGGCTCACACACAGATATGGCAAGCCTGAACTTAAAGTGTGTACATGCAAAGAATTCACACTTCAGTTGCCGTGCAAGAGTGGCCGGTAACAAGAAGAGTATTTGTTATAGCAAAGCGCGTTAAATGTGCCTATGTAACCTTACATTTGATGAGCTTCGCTAATTTTTCAACATTTCCTACTTCATCCTCATGAAAGGATATCTCACCGTCTGATCACCTGTAGCAGACTGGTGTTCCAACTAAGGCACTCAGAGGTTCACGCAACATGTCTCAAGGTCAAGACAAGAAGCTAAACATCCAGAACACTATACTGTTTTCTACTAGGTTAGTAATGGCAAACGAGTTTCATGCCACCTGCCAGTTCAGACAGACCAGGAGACCAGAAAGAGCTGTGTGCAGCGCAGCACTGGGAAAGCCGGCCAGGCGGACGGCGGGGCGGCAGGACCGCAGTGTCCGTCACGAGCACGGGTGAGGAGAGCGGCAGCCTCTGTGCATATGTGTACTAGACATGCCACCTCTCAGAGGATTCAGAAGCACTTAAAATGTTTACAAACATCACTACTTTCATTCCTTCACTCAACAAACACAGGTCAGTGTCTACTCTATGCCAGGTAGTATGCAAGGCGAGAGGGACACACCTGCCAATGGAGTGTAAGCACTACCGATGGGATGGATGTGACCCACTAGGGCGGTCTCTCACCCAAGGCTCTGCCTGACAAAAAGGCATTTCAGGGGAGGGCTGAAAAAAAAGGACAGAAGTCAACAAAATTTTAAAAAGGAAATAGGAAGTGGAAGTGAATGCTGTTTCTGAGAAACTGGAACCAAACCAGCATGGCTGGATCACAGAGAGGGAGAGGCAGAGGGCGGAGGGTGAGGGAGGGCGGGCAGCGGCCAGGTCATCAGGGACTTTGAGGTTGTGAGATTATGATTTCAATTTAAGATCATGGGAAGTTAGGGAAAAGCTGGGTGATATAGGTTCATTTGTTTTCATTTTGGTTTTTTGAGAGGAGAGGGTGTGAATTACCAGATTTGAGTTTCATAAAGAGAATGGAAGAGTCGCAGTGAGCATAGAAAGCAACTGCAGTCACCCAGGGGACCAGACCAGCAGGGTGGCAGGGAGAGAGGGAGCACTGGTGGATCTGAGGTAACTTTGGAAGCGGAATCTACCATGACTTGGTTTGGCAAAGCAGACAGAGGGTGACAGAAACAGAGGAGACCAAGATGCAGCTCAGATGAAAGTGCCTGGGACACACTCAAGTGGCAACTGTGCAAGGCAGCAGGGCCAACCAGGACTGGAGACCTTAAGGAAAGGTTAAGATTTGAAAATCTGGGGATCACAGGAATGGAAGATGATAGGACCCAAAACACTGTTCCTATATCCTCTGCTTTCCAAGCTCATTAAATTTTACAATAGTTAGACTGTCACACTTGTGAAGGCTTATTCCAGCAGAGACGCTATCATCCAAATCTGATGTCCTAAATTACAACACTTATGCAGTTTTTACCTCTCATAACAACTTAATTCAAGCAACTAAAAAACTCCCATTGAAAATTTCATTGATTCAGTACTTGACTGCCTTGTTAAGTATGGAACATCAACATAACTTCATCTTTCTTTAAAATTTTAATATCTTACATTAATTCCACCATCAGAACTCTGCATATATGATGATCTCGAGGCCCTGCCTGAAGGTCCCTGGCTGTGTGAATGGAGAATACCTCGCTTGGCTTGCTATGTCATCTAAGTGCCCAGGGCTGTTGTAAGTTGCCCTACTTGGAGACAAGACCAGACGCCGGCCAAGGTCGTGGAAACTGTAATAAAGATGCTGGGCCCTGGCTGAGCTAAACCATGCTGGGAGGTCTGGAGAGGGAGAAATGGCCTGTTTCAAATACAACTAAAAGACGTAGAGGGGAGTCTCCAAAACTCATGATGCGAACCAAACTGCAAAACTCGTCCATCTCAAAAGAGGGACTTCAATTCCTAGAACTGGCGTTTTCCTTTCTGCTCCAGTGCACATCTCCCAGGATGAAGGCACTGACATTGGCAGTTATTTCACTTCAACAGAGTTTCTGATTCTTTCCTGCCAACAGGTTTTAATAGGAAAAGCTCAAGATGCTGTCATCCACCTCCGCCTAAAATCACCCTGGCAGAAACTGTCATTTTCTCCTTACAGCCCTTCACAGCCAACACCACTAAACACCAGATTCTCCAGGCTCAGCTTTGAAGTCCCAGCAACCACGTTAGACCTCATGGGAAAAAAAGCCAGAGGTAACCCTGTGACTTCCACTTTTCATTCTTCAAAGACTTGTACGGCATACAAGAGGCGTGTGTAAACAAAATTTCCCAGGTTCTACGTGTCCGAAAATAGCCGGAAGTACATTTATTATTCTCCTTAAAAATATTTTTAAAAATTCAAAAAGATGTGACGTGCATATGTGTTTATTTACAAGTCACTGTTTTGAAGTGCTGCCATTCATTTAATTCCTAGACGTCTGTTTGAGAACAGATTATGAGATACCTAAAGATTAAAATAAAGGGAAAAAACTAGAATTTCTATGATACCACCAATCCGGGCTTAGAGCAGAAAATATGCATACTTGTCCATTAAAAAAACAGAGGCCAAGAGCATGAGGAGTTCTGAATCCCGGGGGTCAACACGAGAGCAAAGTGCCATGAAGAAAAGCATGGGAGGAAACAGAGAACCTGAATATATGTGATATGTAAAATGTATAAAGGTATCTATCACACCTAATATGCATATGTATGTTACATGTTATATAAAATATAAAAAGCTACATGTTACCTTTAAACTATGTTTATTGCAGTAATATACAAGGTCTGTCGGGAAAAGTGCAGCCATTGTTAATATACTGAGAACGGTTTGTGCAGCATCGCTGGAGCCTGGCAGCCAAGGAGAGTGGACTGGAACACCCACACGTGAAGTCAGTGGGGGTGGCAGACACTGATGACTGAGTGTGTGTACTGTGTGGCCCTTGCATTCAAAATGACTGAGTGAGTACTGCAACAAATCTGCATCAAATTTTGCATTAAGCTTTAACATTCTTCCACGGAAACTATTCAGATGATTCAGAAGGCCACAGCTATGGGCAACTGGTGATTGGCAGCTTCATCATGACAACGTGCCAGCTCATGCATCACGTCTCGGGCAGAGTTTTTTGGTGAAACATCAAATCACCCAGGGGACTCAGCCCCTCTACAGCCCAGATTTAGTGTCCTGTGACTTCTGGTTTTTCCCAAAATTAAAATCACCTTTGAAAGGGAAGAGATTTCAGACTGTCAGTTTGATTCAGGAAAATACAACGGGGCAGCTGATGGGAACTGGGAGAACTGTGTGAGGTCCCAAGGGGCCTACATTGAAGGGGACTGATGCGTCACTGACCTGTGTGCAATGTTTCTTGTATCTTGTATCCTCTTAACTAAATGTCTCTATTTTTCATAGTACATGGCTGGGTACCTTCTGGACAGACCTTGTGTATTATTCAGAAAGTCCCAATATTTCTTTGTTAATTGGTTTTTGTTTTTTTAGCAACCGTTCATGCAGGGTTTTGGTTATTGTAATGTAATGACAATTGCAGAAAAAAAGAAAAGTGTTTCCCAGTCTCCCAGCTTTTACTGTTTTCACCCTGCAACTTGCCTGCTTTTCAGACCAAAGGCAGGAAGACATCGCCGTTTAGACTCAGACCACTCCCCTCACACAGCCGTGTCGATACGGTCACCACCGGGACAACTGGAGCAAGTGGCATTAGGCAGCCACATCTGCTCTGCCACAACCCAGACAGCGCAGGAGTCGTGTCAGCGCCCAGACTGCCTCGGAGAACAAGTGTTGACTTTCTGCAGAGCAGTGAACATTTCAAGACAAACTCAGATTTTTCCATTACATTGTGCTCGGCTGGAAACACTGACTCTGTAGCGACTGGCAGCTTGACTTGGGAGTGACTCTGAAGTCTGAGGCTGGTTTTCACAGCACTTGGAATCGTGGGAGGCGAGGGCGGCAGGGCCGGAGGCAGGGCACAGCAGCACGTCCACACAGCCCCTCTGTCAGTTACTTTAAAAAGCCAGGGTGAGCAGACAAACCCCTCGTGCATTTAGTTGTCAAAAATTATCAGCCATTAGAATAAAAGGGTTGGGGGTAAAAAATAAATCTGCAGGAAAGGCAGAAAAAATGCCACTGATTGTAGGGAAAAAGAGTTTCTGTAGGGACTGGACCTAAGTCCAAGTGAACCCCTGAAACAAAGTGTGACTAATGTTCCACTCACAGAGGAGGCAGGTTAATAACGGGGTTTTGAGAGGAAAATAACCAGGCGTGGAACCATGGCTTCAGCAGGAAGTAGATATGAACTATCAACTCCCCAAGTCAAAGACCCAAAGTAACCTGCGTGTCGAAAGCAAAAATTCAGCTTAGTTTGGCCTGATGACCATGTTTGAGGGTCAACTTCACAGGTAGTTTTTAAACCAAAACATGTTTTCACTTAATTCCAAATATCTCTTAGCTGAAGAAAGGGTGGGGGAACAGAAATAGAAAGGGAGGGAGGGAAGGAGGAAGAGAGAGAGAGCGAGAGAAAGGAGGGAGGGAGAAGAGAAGAAAGAATTCAAACCTCATTCACTCTTGCAACAGAAAATTGGCCCCTAAAGGAGCCCTTTAAAGAATGTAGTTACACAGCCTTCAAAGGTAATTCCAGAGGAGGCATGCTCAAAACATCCTGTATGGGCAGCTCTATTCAAATCAGTATTTTCCATGAGAGAACATTCTGAGGAAGAAAATACTCTTTTGGATGCGTACATTCTGATACATTTGCTTCTCAAATGTCTGCTATGCTTATGCATGCTCACATGACTTGTAGGGATGTAATAACAACAGTATCAGGTAACAGTTTTTGAATGTGAGAAGTGTCTGCAGTGCTTTACCATTTATCTTCAAAAGAACTCTGAAGATAGTCACTTTATTGTCCCCATTTCACAGGTGAGGAACCTGGAGCCCAGAAAGGTGAAATAAGTGTCCACCCAGGTCACACAGGGAGGCCCGGGAGGAGAAGAACCTGAGCCTACTACCCTGGCAAAGACAATGCAAACACAGGAAGCCAGGGCTCTGAACAAGGTAATTCCACGCCTATATATCTAAGTGCTCTATTAACCGTTATAACGATCTTGCTTCAGTGCAGGAAAGTGGGTTTAAAGGCTTTCTTTACTTCATTTGTGCTCTTTCCCTCTTAAAGACAGATTTTTCAGCCACAACTAAGTTTCCTTTTTGCTCACATTCCCTTCCTCCTTAATAGAAAATTTAAATCAAAAGCTTTTGCTGAAAAGCTAAGAGAGACAATGTATCAGGTCTAACTTCAAAGTCCAAGGAACAGGAAAGAGAGCCTTTGTGCAACAATCAACTAAAACACCATCTAGCAGTTTCAGGAGGCCAAATGCTTTGAAGATGTGAAAGAAACATGGAAAAACCGAAAACAGACACAGGGTCCAGGCTGCTGCCAGGCATGCTCACAGCACACATCTCGTTCTGTGTAAGCTCGGCCCAAACATGCCATGAACCCCAGGCAGCCGGACATGCTACAAACACCTTCTCATGTGCAAACGTGAAACGTGTGCCATTTATGTCACGGATGTGTTCAGTCTATTGAAACTACCTTCCATCTTTGATTTGTGGATGGTAAATAATTTGGTTAAGTTTTCCACAGTTTTCTGCCTGAAAGAGAGGAAAAAGAGAAGTGAAATGAACTCAGCCTTGGCTGTTATCACTCTTAAGGAGAAAAGGGCAGTGCGTGTGCAGTATCAATAAAATCAAGAAAAGGGGACCGGACTAGCTTTGAGGACAAGGCAGCTATTTCCCTGAAGCACGTGTAGGAGAAGCATAGGAGAAGCTTTGTGATATTAAAGGGAATCACAGCACGCCCCGGTCCCCACCCCAGACACCTGAAATTCTGAGTATTAGAGAAGAGAAAATGGCCATCTTCAGCAGTGCTTTTAAAAGCGTCTCCTCCTTGCAGGTTTCTAGAGGCAGTGCATTCAGAAAGAGGGATTGGAGTGTCCCCTGGCTGGTGATTCTGTTGGCTGGGTGACGTGGGAGAAGCCCAGATGATTTCCGTTCTCTGGGTTCTGCTTCAGAAAAGGTTTGCTTGGGGGAAAAAAACCCTCTGTAGCAACAAACAAGGCATAACCACTGCATAAAACCTACGGAGACTGAGGTTTTATAAGCAGACTCTAACAAGAGACTCTGCTTAGAGCACATGACACTTGCTTTGCATCCTGTACACCACCTAGGAACCTCATATGGTAGATATTTATATCCTCACTTTACAGATTAAAAAGTAACTTGAATTTCTCTTTAATGAAATGTTGTTTCCACCCCAAAGTGGTTATCGCTGTTCAGAGGAACGCGCCAGCGGACGCATAGCTGAGGACCCCCAGGTTTGCTAGATCAGTTCACTGTCTCCTAAAGCAGACGATACGGAAACAAGGCACAGGAGCACTGGGTGCTGCCGCGACTGAGCCAAACACACAGAGAGGTCGCAGCGTGTGACACTGGCTGCACTCGGCACAAGAACAGGACTCTGCTTCAGAATCTGTGACACGTGTCTCACATCATTTCAGGTGTAAGAGGGTAAGCCTTTAAAAGTTCAGGTTATACCACTAATTCGGTGAATATGCTTCCCTTTTTACAAAGCATGGAGATTAAAGGGTAGCAGCATTTATCTCCTAGGTATATGCAAAAGAAATGACGAGTTCAAAATGCCAGCAACCAAGGAGAAACAAGGAAGTGTTCCCGGGATTACTTCCTCCACACAAACTTGGCTCAATGAGGGTCTGGGAGAGCCATCAACTATCTTAGAAATACCACAGCTTTTCAAAGGAAACCACCACCACCAAAGGACAAAGCAGGAAGTTCAACAGGAAGTAATTTTGAAATTGATTAGAGACAGCCTATGAGAACCAAATCAAAAATTCATTCCATTAACTTGGGTTGTGTGACATTCCAGCTAGGTGGAGCTCAAGTTCACCTTTGACTCTTCCCCAAGAAAAGGAAACCAAACACATTAGTAATTACATAGCAAGGCAGAGTACATATTTTGGCCTGTATTTTTTATTGTTTTATTGTTTGTAAGCAAACAGATTCCTTAATCACTAATTCCTCTCTATTTTCCCCATTATGAAAGAAACCTAGCATGTGCAAAAATCTTTGATGAGCTAATAATGGCCCCTTAAGGGTCCCGCCTTTCTCTGCTATTTCTCCAGGCACACACTATCTAATCTGTGTGTAGCTGACAAACTAATTATCCTAGAGCACTGCATTTATCAGCTTTTACACACCCATCCTGCCAAACACAGAGTCAGAAAGATTTGGCCTGGTTTTCACGTCCAGCACATCTGGCCCTTATCTGATTTCCTACCCCCTTCCTTTCCCAGCCCTCCCCTCCTGCCAGACTCCTGTACTGCTGAACCCTGAACCCTGCTCTCTTTGACTAACGAAGGCACAACGACCACGCTCCCACCTGAAATGCTCATCTCCTCGGGCAGCCATAATACGGCACCACCCAGGTTGGCCACCTGCTTCCCTAACCCCTCCCCCTCAGCCTCCTTAGACAACTTTTACCTCTGCCCAACCCTTAAAAGGACACCCTTTTCCCAGGATCCAGCCCCTGTTCCCTTCTTCGTCCAAGGGCTAGGAGTTTTTGAGGGAGAGAAGGAGGCAGCCCTAAGCCAGCAATTTCAAAATTATCTTTGGCCATGGATCCTTGGAAAATTGGCTGATTCTGTGGCTGAAGCAGGAAATATACAAGATGAGCCTGAACGATCCTGTAGGATCAGAAAGAGTCACAAAATGCGTGTGTGCGCACATGCACACACACACACACACACACACACACCCCCCAACAACAACGGGAGCATGTCAGAGGGCACAGGAGCCAGCGAAAGAGCTCCCAACACGAGAAACAAACTAAAGAATGTGGTGTGAGATTATAAGCGAAACCGTAAATTAAACAGCCATGAATCCGTGCTGACATAATTGACTGAATGAATGAATGAGGGAGAATATACAAATATGTGCAGAAAGATTCAGAACAACTTATGTAGACATTCCACTCCCAAGAAGGTGGAATATTGACTCCCTGCTCCCCATGTGTGGGCTGTATAGTGACTTCCTTCCAAAGACTAGAGCATGGAAAAGGAGACAAAAAGTGCATTCAGAGTGGAGAAACTTAACAATGACCAAGGCCAGTATCAGCAGTGGTAAGTCATGTTCACACTATGTGCTGCAGATGTGATGGAAAGGGTGCTTCATTTCTGAGGTCTTCCCCATAAAAACCCATAACCCCAGTCTCATCATGAAAACAACATCAGCCAATTCCCAACTGAGGGACATTCTGCCAAAGACCTGTCTCCTCAAAACTATCAAGGTCATCAAAGATAAGTAATGTCTGAGAAACAGCCATACCCTAAGAGTCTAATAGTCTAAGGAGACACGATGTAGTATGGCACCCTGGATGGGATCCTGAAACGGAAAAACAATGTTAGGTAAAAACCAAGGAAATATGAATAAAATATGGGTTAACAATAATGTATCAATAATGGGTCATTAGTTAGGACAAATGTACCACACTAATGTCAGGTGCTAACAGTAGGGAAAACTGGGACTATAGGAAGTCTCTGTACTACCTTCATAATTTTTCACTAAATCTAAAACTATTCTAAAATTAAGTGTTTACTTTAAAAAATTATCCTTGGCTCTTCTATTGCCTTACACCACACCCAGGCGATAGTCCAAAACATCTCTGTTCCCTCCTCTCCCATTTCCTGGGCCACTGCCCTCCCTAGTCTTTGTGCTCTCCAGTCTGCCCTCCGCACAGCTGCCCAAGTAAGCTTTCTAACACACAAATCCGAGCATAAGACCTTCCTGATCAAAACCCTGCAAGAGCTACTCCTTAGATCAGAGTTGCCAAACTTCTTATATATAGACTCAAATAGCATATATATTTAAGCCTACTCTGCCATCAGAACACCAAAGCTGGCATGTATAATACATAAATAAATAAATGTGGCTATGTTCAAATAAAACTTTATTTATAAAAACAAGCAGAGCACTGGATTTGGTCCACAGGCCATACATAGTATACCAACCCCTGGCCTAGAAAATCAAGTCCAAACTCCTTAGACTGACTCTCAAGGCCTAACCTACGGCACCCCTGAACCTTCTCTCCAGGTGCAAAGTTACTTGCTCCTACCTGGTTGTGCTTCCTGTTCCCCGTCACTTAGAGGAGTTAGGACCCTGCCTCTGTGAAGTATCTTCAGATCATTCCACGTCAGAATAATTCTCCCTTATCATACCTCACAACACATCTGGAGCTCTATAACTCATCTGGTACAACATAAGCTAAAATGTTAAAAAGCATCAGGAATTATCATTTAATTTTGTATCTTTGTCTTTGTTTTGTTCTTTCCAACCAATTCCAAGTATGTTTCAGTTATTAAGTAATACAAAGTTAGTTAAGACATATTCCAGGTAATAAGCATGCTCTGAGAACTTCAAGACATGTTAATAGGTACAGCCTTCAGAATGAAGGGATTTTTATAATTCACGAAGTCCGAGGAATTCTGGGTTCAACTAACTAAGCAAGGCAGATTTCTTTGTCATAGGAATTTTCAAAGCCTTCATTGTACATTGTGAATTTCCTTAAAGAGGAATACATTATTCAATAACTCTCAAATATGTTTGGGTATGGAATTTTTTCACATTTTTAGCATCTGTGTCCTGTGGAACAGTTAGGGAATTGTTGAAATTAAGCATCAGTTAAGAAATTGTTGAAATTAAGCATACTCCTACAAGGCGTACCAAAAGTTCCAGCTCTGTCTATTTTTCATTGTGGTAGGCTGAATAATAGTCCCCCGAAAGATATCCATGTCCTAAACCCTGGAATCTGTGTGTATTACCTTATATGACAAAAAAAAAAGGATTTTTCAAGTGTGATTGAGTTTAGGATTTTGATATGAGATAGAAAAATTATCAGGACGGGCCCTAACTGCAATCAAAGGTATCCTTATAAAAGGGAGGCAGAGGGTGACCTGATAAAAGACTAAAGGCAAGGTGACCTTGGAGGCAGAGACTGCAATGATGCAGCCACAAGCCAAGGCACGTTGGCGGCCAACTAGCAGAGGCAAGGAACTGCTGTCCCAGAACCTCCAGGGGAAGCACAGCCCTAACTACACCTTGATTTCAGCCCAGTGAAACTGGTTTTGGAGTTCTGGCCTCCAGAACTGAAAGAAAATAAGCTTATGTTGTTTAAGTCACCAAGTTTGCAGTGCTTTGTCACAGCGGCCATAGGAAACTAACACAACCACAACACCAACCACAGTGCAGAATTTTTTGCGGGCGTTAAATATTCTGAAATGAAGTCAAGTTAGCCTTTTCCGCAGTTAGACCACAATTAGCCATGACCAGTGAGGTTTTATCATCTACTTAAGGGAAACAGTGTAAGTCCACAGTTAGGACTCTGGAGCTAGGCTAACTCACCTGACTTCAAATGCAGGTTCAACATTTACTAGTTAATTGCATGGCCTTGGTCAAGGTGTTTGTCTTCTTCATGACTTAGTTGCCTCATCTGTAAAATTGGGCTATATCCATAGAGTTGCTTTGTGGGTTAGATGAGATCATGTATAAAAAGCATTTAGTTCCTGATATGCAATAAGCACTCAGTAAATGAAAACTACTATTACATTATAGCATCATTGCTACCTGGAGGGGAAAAATATCCACTTTCACCCCAAGCTAAAACTCATATTCTTTTATTCTCAGTTTCACAAACTATACATCTTTACCCAATTTCTAGCTCAGGATACTCAAATGCTCTCAGCAAGGTAAGGCAGGTAGAAAAGCTCATGCTTGTCTCTCTGAATCACAGCTTTTTGGTGTGTGACTTGATTAATAATGACAGCTAATAGCTCTAAGACATGTGTTTAATGTCATGTATTAAATTCATGTTGCTCAAAAAGGTCTAAAGCTACTCTTCTTGTATGGGTTTTCTGTGTTAGGTCAAAGTGCCAGCAAAGGCCTATTTTCTTAATTATTAAGCAGCTGATGCTCCATTTGTTAGACTTTATCTTAATGTTTGGTTATGCTCAGAGCAACATACAAAATTAGAACTCAGCAGGTGTAAAAGAGTCGAAGGCGGGGCTGCCATAAGCAGGCAGAAAGATTCTGAAAAAGGATATGGGAAAACACGTACCATTTTTGCTATTCTTTGGGGTGTCACGATCGGGAATTCTCAAGAAAACCGTGGCTCAAGTAACCTAGTCTCCAGATTGTCTAGAATCCTGGTGAAGTAGGATGTGCCATAAAGACCGGCATTTGCCTGAGATTCCAGTAGATACCACGAGAACAATGATCAAGATCTCCTTAGGACACTAGAACTAGGAACCTCCAACAAAAGTTTTGATAAAAGGCCACCTCAGCTTCTGGGGGCTGGCCCAAGCAGACAGAGGACCCACAAGTAGAGCATAAGAGGCAGATGCCAGATGGACAGAGACCTCCCTCACTGCAGCAAGAGTCACAACCACAAGTGTTGCCAAGTCATTTAAGGCAAGGATGAAAAAAGAGTGACATCAACACAACCAACAAGTTTCCCACCCCACCTGACCCCTAAATGCCAGTCCGAGTCAATCCACCTTGTGAGCAGTGGCCAAGAAGCAACCGCTAAGGCCAGGAGGCAGCTGGGCAGAGATCAGCTCTGAGGGGCAAGGACTGAAAGAACTTGAAAGGTCTTGAACCATCCTTGGAGCACGCAGAGAAAAGCAGAGACTTGGCGAGGAGCACACACAGTAGGGGTCTCAGAGAACCTACTGGCTGCTCTGAAAGCCCCCCTGCTCTAGCTGGTGGGAGCTCAGAATCTCTGTTTACACTGATTACTGTACCATGGGCTGTACAACCACAGGCAACTGAGAACTTTTGAGGCACAAGCCCCACTAACAAGCTGTGGTAGAAAGTACCCCAATCAAGGGGCTGTGGAAGAACACAAAAATAAGTCACACCTCTGGCCACAGTCAAGAAATAGAGAGACAACACCACTCCCTCGGCAGTCACAAATGGATACACAATCACACCTCACACGTGTTATAAAGACACTCAGCCAAGCTCTCCTGGTCTGTCAATCAGAGAAAGACCATGCTCGGACACACCAAAACCTCACTAAGACCTGCTAATTCAGAAAAGCAAGCTGAAACTAACAAGTTTAAATGTTAGGGATTTTAAGAACCTCCTTTGTTTTTCAATTTTAAAACTGAGGTTGAAAACCCAAATACCAATGGAGCAAGGCATGGAGGGAAAATGGTTCAGAAGCCTGCCTGTAGGAAAAACCGGAAGGTGCACACCTCATCCAAAGGGACAGCACCTCTCAGCCCAGGCCAATGTCACCATGGGGAGGGTGGGCCAGCAGCTGGCTGCACCTGAGACGGTTCAGGGGCCGCACCAGTAGAACCCATTTAGACAATCAAAAAGCCATTGACTCTCTGATTACTTTTTCTTTTAAGATAAAAGTCAAATGAGTGAATAAAATTTAGTTCCAAAGAATACAAATTAAGAAGTGAAAGTCCTCCCCTGCTACTCCCCCAATTGTTAACACATAAGATCACTATGTATCCTTCTTTTTCTAGACACACAAGATGTTCTACAAGTTGCTTTTTGCACTCAACAATACGCCATGTACATCCTTCCACGTCGGTACATTCAGATCTACTGCCTTCTTCCACCAAGCCCAGAGTTAGAACGCTGAAATTCAACGCTGGGAGACGATCAAAGGGCCTCTAGGCCAATCCCTTCCACTTCACAGATGGGGTCCCCAGAGGTCCTGGACACCTCTAACCCCAGCAGAAAGAAACCAGCCCCCCACCCCAACATGGGGCCACGCCAGCAGGTGTCACCAGCACCTCGCCAGCATCTTTGCTTTCCAAAAAAAAGCCAAGCAAAAAAGGCAAAGCTTCCCACATGGTAGGCAAGAAGCAAGGGAGATAAAATTATCTTAGAGTAAGGATTGTGATCACTTGAAGAACCTCACATCCATCAACTTTAGTTTTTTAATTAGCAAATATCTAGAGTCATTCAAAATGCATCCAAATTACAAAATCAGAATTCACTTAGCAGTCATAGTCTATCTATTTCCAAAACATGCTGAACTGAGATTTTTATGAAGTTCCCATCCTCCTGATTGGGAGCCTTAAAGAAACAGGGCAGGACCTGGCACACAAACTGTGCATCCCTGCCAGCTGGCAGGGGCCCGTGCCTGGGCCTCCCAGGTTGGGCCAGGGCTGCCCTGGTGGGATAAAGGACACAGCCGAGGTCCCAGCTCCAAAGGCCATCCTTATGTGAGGGGACATTTATCAAAGGAAGAATTATGAACTTCATATTCAAAATATTAGTTCTGTTAGTGACGCAAGGTACTGAAAAGCTAATTAAGTATTCAGACCTTCAGAAACTCCAGTCCAGCTCCCAGATATAGAAAAAGCTCTCTATCTAAAGATATAAATTCCCTGGAGGCCAGAGCCTCCCTGTGTAGCTAGCTTTCAAAACATTTTAGGAAACTGACCTCAAATTAAAATGAGCATTTCAGCAGGGGTTACTTAGAGCCTTTGAGAAACTCTAGTTCAGATAAACATAAACTGCAGAAATAAGTTATTCTCACATCCTGTTAATACAATTTCCTTTGTAAAAGAAATGCTTAGGTGGGTTTTTCTGGTACTCTTTATCTTAACTGAAGAGAAAGATCATCTACCTATGGCCTCGCAAGACACTGGAAATATTGCAGATTGCTCTCCTTTTCCTGATCTTCATTCCCAAATGAGATCCGCCAAGGACACACCCGAGCCACCCTGTCTCTGGACTCCCTTTTCCTCCCCAGCTCCTTGATTTAGGTTCTTTTTACCAAATCTCAGAGGGACTGTGCTAATAGCCTCCTAATTCAACCTCTGTCACCAATCTCTCACCTCTCCCATTTGTTCCCTACAAAACTGTCAAATCATCCTGGGAATTCACTCATTCAACACATATTTACAGAACCCTGCCACTCAGCAGGCACTGTGCCAGGCACTGAGGATAGAGCAGGATGCACCATTAAGTCTTTGCCCACAGAACCTCCGCAAGATGGTGTCAAATGGGTGATCAGTGCCATGGAGAAAGAGAAAGCAGACAGGGGGACTGGGAGTGGTTGGAGGACAGGTTATTTCAGCTAAGGGGTCAGCAAAGGTTTCATTCCAAAGGGGACGTGTGAGCATGTCCGAAAGGAAGGGGAAGGGACAAACATGTCAGTGGAAGAGTATTCCAGATGGAGAGGGCAGCAGGTGCATCATAGGAGCACATGCCTGGTGCATTTGTGGACAGCAAGGAGGCCAGAGTGGCTGAGCAGAATGAGCAGAGGGAGCAGGGAGAGTCCTCAGAGGTGCGATCAGAGAGGGCAGACGCATGGGGCGGTGCGCAAACAGCGACAACGGGGAGATTGTTTGGAGTAAAATAGGAAGGAACTCCTTGCCAGAACTTCCTGGGAAATTTATAGTTCTTTATAATACTGGGGAAAAGAAGAAGTCAAGAAATAGGAGGAAGCCCTGGCCAGGTAGCTCAGTTGGTTAAAGCACCATCCAGAAAAGCCACGGTGTGGGTTCGATCCTAGGTTAGGGCACATACAAGAATCAACCAATGAATGCTTAAGTGGGTTGGGGAACAACAAATTGATGTTTCTCTCTCTCCCTCTCCCTCTCCCTCTCCCTCTCCCTCTCTTTTTCTGGCCCTCCTTCCCTTCCTCCCTCCCTCCCTCTTCCTCTCTCGCTCTCAAATCAATAAATTAAAAAAAAAAAAACAGAAATAGGAGGAAAGGATTATAATTATCTTGCTCACTTAGCAATCAACACAGAATCAACTGACATCAAGTCTAGAGCAAGAGCAGGAAATGCTGAAATACAGGAGAGACAGTTAAGGTCAACATTTTTGAGAACTGAGCCAGGAGCATGTAGAAGCGAAGTTGCCCCAATCCACTCAGTCTGCTTATAGCTCTTGCCATGTTCTAAGTGTCTGTTTATGGTCCTGTCTGCTGCCATTGCCGAATCAATCTTGCATATAAAGTTAATATAAATAAGCCGTGCATGGTATGTTTTATACAAATCCTGATTCTATGCAGTGCTATTAATTTTGCTAAGAGATCCAAACCTTGACGTTACCCAAACACTACCAGAAAACGTTCAGAAGCATTTTCCAGTGTTTGAATATGCACTATAGGGTATTAAACTTAGTATTTATTTACCCAGCAATTTGTTAGTTATCCATAATAATGAGTAAAGAGTAACAAGAATGCTGAAAGTATTTTAAGAAAGATAAAGTCAATCAATTAGCTTTTTACTACATATGTTTTAAATGCTGTAAAATGTTTAATATAAAGGAAAATATGCTTTAGCAGAATGAATGCAAAAAAAAAAGATATAAATGTTGAAGAAATCAGAACTTGATCTAAAATCTGAACTAGCAAAAAAAAAAAATCAATTTCAACTGCAAAACCAAATCAAGGCAACCAGAAAAATAATTTCATTGTTATAAAAGAAAATGAGTTTAAATGAGCTTGGGGAACCCAAATGTTTTATAACAAGCAGTAAGCATGCCTGCCCTTTGTTCCAGAAACACTCTATCATCCAAGGCTATATTCACTGTACAAACAAGGGAAATCAGTGCCTCTACTCACAAAACAGAGAAACACATGGGAAACTGCTTCCCAGCTGCAGGTAGGTTAGCCACAGAGAAAGAGACAGAGGGAGAGAGCAGAACTTGGTAAATATTAGGGTTACAGAGGTAACTAACATAGACTTACAATTGCCAGACAGTATTACAGCCAATTAACTTATACTTATTCATATAATCCTCACAGCTACTCAAAGAGACAGGTGTTATTATCGTCTTCTCCCATCCTAAAAATGGAGAAACAGGCACAGAGAAATCAAGCTACTGTCACACAGCGACGGAGGCTAATTTAAACCTGGATCCTGGCTCTAGGTCTACGCTAGTAACCACTGCACTTTCCTGCCTCTATGCTTCTTCAGCTGGACCCTATTGTAATTGCAACTTCAGTGTGCTTGGCAACTTTATGTGCTGAATGGTCCACTGAAGTATCACTAACAACATCATCATCATCCTCATTATTATGATTACTGTTTATCTGCTTATTTTTTAAATTCTAAGAACATTTAAAGGCATATACAAGCTTTTAGCTCCACATGCTGAATCTAATTTCCAGACTGGAAAGTTCCTGCCATAAAAAATAAGTTACTCCTGGCTGTTTAATTTGCATGCCTGAAATATCCCAGTTAAGCAACTTGGAATGAGCTAAACACCACCATGAAAAATGTCATTTGGCATTTCTCCTGATTGAGAACTGGATTCTGTCAGTGTTTAAGGACATGAAATTTCAAGGCCTCAGACCTAATATTCACCACATTAGTTTAAGTCCATGTTGGTCTGGAAGCTATTGAGGACTGCCTTGCATTAATCCTTGTGGACAACCTAGAAAAGAGAATTCTGACTGGAAGTGGATCATGATGCTAAAGGAAACTGGTTAACATGGGCCCTGGCTGGTGTGGCTCAGTGGACTGAGCACCGGCCTGTGAACCCAAGAGTCAATAATTCGATTCCCAGTCAGGGCACACGCCTGGGTTGCAGGCCAGGTCCCCATTAGCGAGCCCATGAGAGGCAACCACACAATGATGTCTCTCTCCTTCTCTTTCTTCCTCTTTTTCCCTCTAAATAAATAAATAAATAAATAGATAGATAGAATCTTTAAAACAAGAAAAAGAAACCGGTTAATATGCCATCACATATCAAAGACCTGTTACTAAAACTATAAAGTTTGGACAAGAAGACCCATAAATACTGTTTTACTGGCCATAATCTTTTATTTTAACTTGCTTTTGCTTCTTTAAGCAATATCAGTATCCAAACCACCAACCACACAGCCCCGCAGGTCACCCTCATCCAGCTGCCAGAGGTACAACCAGAACTGCCATTCCCAGTCATCTGCCATCACTCATCTTCTGTGTTGCTGCCACATCTGCTATCCCGCCCACAAAGGCAGTCACGTGCAATGGACACCCTGCCTGATTTTGGAGTGACAGGGGAAAAGGGAAAGGATCAAATATAGCTATCTGGGCCCAATCTTTGAGTATGGAAGATCTATCAGATGTATTAGAATTAAACCCTTTTTACTGGTAAGGAAACTGAACCCTAAAGAACTAACTTGTCCAAGGTCACATAGGTCTGTCTGAGTGCAAACTAATTCCCAGTGCTCACTTTTTACTCTCAGTGGAGTTTTAATAGGTTTTCTCAACCGTCCCGAGCCTGCCCAAAGGCCGTAGAAGTCTTTCCACCGGCAGAGAAGAATTAAGCTTCTCATCTAGTGAGCTGTGGGTGGACACCCACATGACAGAGTGGGTGTTTACTAGTCACGCAGGACACAAGGACATCTTCAGTGATGTCCCATCACTTAGAAGTTGCTAAAAACAAAATCCATTCTCTCCGACGTAAAACTATGAGGAATTTCACGTCAACTATGTAAACAGGAAGAAGCATCTGAGAACTCTTCCTTAAACACAGAAAAGGCATCAGAAAGGGAAAAAGCAGGTATAAATAGCTCGGTAGGAATGTGGTTTCTTAGTGGGAATTCTCACAATTTTTCGTTCAGTTGGTGCATATATATACATTCTTACATATATATTTGTACAGATGTGTGCCTGTGCGTTGTTTAATGTATTTTCTACTGATTCTAGCAATACATCTGCCAGGTCTCAATGCCAGGCACTGAAAAAGAGAGGAAAGAACATTATCAATAACGAGTATAAGCTGAAGCAGTGGAGTGAGAGCCCCCCCCCCCCACATGCCTGGGGGCCCAACCCCAACCCTTAGACACGCGATCATTTTAGTGAACTTCCGCTTCGCATATTGCGTTCCCACACAGTTGTGCGCACAGTCCGCATCTGTTTTCTGGGCCCTGCTGCACACTTTTCCTAACAGCCATTTTTACAGGCTGCGTTGCTCGCCAGGAGACCACAGTCCTGCCGCGTCTGTCAATCTTTTTATGTTATAATCACACCTTGTTAGTCAAGAATAGTCTCTGCACACCGAGGCTAAGCAGAGCTTCATACATGTTAGTGATTACACTGGGCAGATACAAACTTGTGAACCCATAGTTTAAGGACCAGTTAGCTGGTACCGTGAGTAGGAATAAAATAAGACCAGGAGTTGAAAAGAGGCTTGGTTCCTGAACCCTGAACTATTGGGATGACCTCAGGCAAATCAAAATTTCTCTGAGTCTGTTTTTTCACCTGTGATGGGGCATGGGACTGTTTATTGCATGCTGGATACTAGTCAAGCATTTGGCACATTGTTAGGACCCCATAACAACCCTATGAAGTAGGTATCACTACCCTCATTTGACAGCTGAAGAAACCAAGGCACAAGGTTAGAGAGCTAGCTAGCTAGCATCAACCGGCAGAGCGAGAGCAGAATGCAGGCCACCCGAGTACAGAACCCACTGCCAGATTAAAGGGTTTCTGGGCTTCCTTCTGGCCCGAGCCCTCTATGACTGACATGTCAAGAATGAGCTGTGCTTCGCTGGTCACGTGTATGTTAGTTTTTTGTAGTTATTCACTACCCTTCACAAGTAACAAATTCTTTATCTTCAAACACTGAAAACTTTAAAGCAGTTATCAAACACTTTGACTTTAGACTGTGACTTTAATGAATGATCACCCAAAAAGAACAAGAAATCTATGTGGCACCTCAAATGCTTCTTGACAATTCCACTCTCTTGTTGATGTAGGAAGAACTAAGTTATTAGCTAAATTGAAAGGCTGAAGGGTGCAGAATGAAAAACCTTTCTGCTTTTGGAATAAATGAGACTGAAAATATAACTACAACCCATTTCAAGGCTCACTAGCTCATCTCTCTGCTCACTAATATTTCCAATGGGCCTCTCCCCACTGAGGACTTGAAGTTTACCTGCTTGCTACTCCACAACCAGACAAAGCAAGGAGGGAGAGACTGCAGTGACATCCCCAGGCCACCAGGGAGCATGTCTCATCTGGGTACAGAACATTTCACAAAGGAGGTGACTTAAAATCTGAGGCTCTTGCAATGACAGTGTGAACTGCCTCCACCAGTTTACCTGTATTTCTTTTTTCACTTCAACAAATAAGTCCGAGGCCCAGCTCTTCCCTTCTTTCTTCTTTCCGGTCCCCGTCTCTCTCTAATCCAACTAACCCTCACCCAAACAAATGAATGAGACTACCATTTTCTGTTCTGCTTGTTTGCTTAGTTTATTTTTTAGATTCAATTGTTGATAGTTGTGAATTCATCGCCATTTTATTGTTCATAGTTTTGATCTTCTTTTTCTTAGCTAAGTCCCTTTAACATTTCATGTAATAACAGCTTGGTGATGATGAACTCCTTTAGCTTTACCTTGTCTGGGAAGCACATTATCTGTCCTTCCATTCTAAATGATAGCTTTGCTGGATACAGTATTCTTGGATGTAGGTCCTTGCTTTTCATCACTTTGAATACTTCTTGCTAGTGCCTTCTAGCCTGCAAAGTTTCTTTTGAGAAATCAGCTGACAGTCTTATGGGAACTTCTTTGTAAGTAACTCTCTGCTTTTCAGAAAAAGGATCAATAATATGGAGATCATTTGAAGGGTTATCAGTTGGGAGGGGGAAACAGGAGAATGGGGGAAAAGATACAGGGATTAAGGAGTACAAGTTGGGCCCTGGCTGGTGTGGCTCAGTGGATTGAATGACAGCCTGTGAACCAAAGGGTCTTTGGTTCTATTCCCAGTCAGGGCACACGCCTGCATTGCAGGCCAGGTCCCCAGGTGGGGGTGCGCAAGAGGCAACACACATTGATGTTTCTGTCACTCTCTTTCTCCCTCCCTTCCCCTCTCTCTAAAAATAAATAAATAAAATATTTTTAAAAAAGAAGTACAAATTGGTAAGTATAGAATACACAGGGAGATGTTAAGAACAGCATAGGAAATGACGTAGCCAAATAATTTATATGCATGACCCATGGACATGAACTAAGGGGGAAGGATTGCCAGATGGAATAGAGGGTAGTGGGTGGAGGGGGACAAAGGGAAAAAAATGGGAAAACTGTAATAAGCATAATCAATAAAACATAATTCTTAAAAAAAGAAACCACCACTTTCTAGATCAGAGATTCTAGGACTCTGCTGTGCACAGAAGTTGAGGTGTCTGATTAAAATAAGATTCCGGCCTCTATACCCACAGATTATGGTTCAGTGGGTCTGATATGGAGCTCAGGAATTCACACTTCTAACACTCCCTCCATGTGCACCTGTCTGCATGTGCGTGCGTGCTTGCACATTCACACACCACCACCACCACCCTGTACCGCTCCCATTTACACAGGTAGATCATACTTTGAAAAACAATGTTGCAGAAGCTGCAAGAGCAAAGGTACATCTCTTTAAAATCACAGCCAAAACGTTGTTTCCATACTGTCCAGGAATGGGGTGGGGGTTTCCTCCACATGTTCCCTTTCCCTGTGCACCTGCCCATGATTCCTGATGCTCCACCTTCAGAACAGACTTCCCTACTCGGATCTGGTCACTGCTGCGGCCCTTACTAGGTGGGCCCTAGCACACCCTGGCTAAAGAAAACCTCAGTGGAAAAGTTCCTGGCAACTTCAGCAACTCATTCATTCACAGCATCAGTTGTCTGCCTTAAGAGCATCAGAACAACTTCACTTATGAACTGTAAGCAGCTCAGCAGATGCTAGCTTCCCATTAGGCACTCTGGGGCATCTAAAAGCATGTGGTAGACCATGGGTGGGCCACCTGGGCCTCGTGCTCAGCCCCTGATTTTCACAGCTTTTGAACCCATCATCCTCTGGACAGATGGGAGGCTGGACTTGCTCCCAGGCTGTGCCTACAGGAAGGGCATTCTGCACACATAGGCCAGCAAGTCTTGTGGCTACTAAATAAAACAATGCCAACAGGCTGCTAATTCAACTGAAAGAATGTATTACACCATAGTTAAAAAAGAACTTCTCTAAAACACCATGATTCTGAAAACCATGTTAAATCCTCTTTCATAAGAGACTCTTCTTAAGGAGCTCATTTCCCATGCAATCTGTCCCATGGTGGCTGGAGTTTAAGTTACAAGGATCCGCAGGTGTAGGGTTTCTAATTACACTTGTGTATGCGTCGGAAGGAAGGAACTGACAACCTGCCTCCAGGTGCCAAAGGCAGCACAGACAACAGTTCCCAGGGCTCTCGGCCCGCCCTCATACCACACCTCGCCAAGGAAAGTACTACAGGAAGCTGGAGGAGCTCAGCCTGAAAGAGGAACAGGCACCACCCAGGATCAGGAGACACCAAGCCTCAGGCCAGGCACAATAACTTGTCATTCAACCTGATGTTAAAATGCAAAGAGCAACACCCTTGCACCCAAACATGTTCCTGTTCCAGTCTCATAAGCAAGAACCTGAACCATTGACATCTCAGGAGACTGCAAGTTTCAGCACGACTTTCCTGGACCCCCTGAACAGGACATGGGGTCTTATATAGGTAGAAAGGGCTCAGCAAAATGCGAAACAGAAAACACACGGTAAAGGAAGTGACTAGTGTAAGTCAGGACTGTGGTTGCCTTTGGGGGAAAGGGAGTGAGTCATGACTGGGGAGGGCACAGGGCGGCTTCCAGAGTGCTAGAAAACGTCTATTTCCTGCTCTGGATGCTGGTAACTTGTGTTCACACTGTGATCATGAATTTGACTTTGTTGCAAGATTAGCACTATAGGTTGTATGACCACACATCCCCAACAGCCACGGGCCTTATCAGACCACAAGCACAGGAGACAATCAGAACTTAGCAAATGTTCCCACTCGAGGCCACACACTTAGCAACAGACTCGCGTGCCTACAGAGCTCTCAAAACCCTACAGCTCGAATGCAGTGCCGGCCAGCATGGCACTCTATGAGCAAGCGAGAACTCAAGAATCACCCACAGTGAATGGGTTACAAATCCTACAGCTCGAATGCAGTGCCGGCCAGCATGGCACTCTATGAGCAAGCGAGAACTCAAGAATCACCCACAGTGAATGGGTTACAGTAAAAAAGGTCTGACCCATTGCAAAAATGTCATAGTGCACAAGGACAAGACAAGGGCAGACAAGCAGGTTATTTTAAAAGGCCACTCACTTCATGTAGGATGTGCCCGGAGCGCCCTTTCTGGCCGTGTGCCTTTCTTCTGCTCTTGGCTGGCTCTAGCTTTTGCCTGTTTCCTGGGACCCACTCTCCCCAGCCCTATATTGTAAGTATTAATAAGAATGTTGGGGTAAGGGCTTACATAAGTTATTTTCTTCTTTTCCTAGATGGACTTACAGGATTTCTTTACCCTCTCAACTTTCCCTTTGTCAGCTTTTTATTAAATAAGCAAGGTGTTTATATATTGGCGCCTACCCTTTTCTTCTCTCTAATATGTGTTAAAGGGGCAAAATGGTCTTATTCAATTCAACTCAGTAGCCTTGGGCTTAGTTACAGTGGCTGAAACCCCTTACGTAAAAGAGATATTTGTAGGATGCAATAAAATCAATCATTTTCTAAAAACTATGCTGTCAGAAGATTCTCATACAAAACTCCACGCGTCCAAACCCGTCTGGAGGGACACCGAGGCGCTTCCTGCTGCTGCAAAGCAGAGTGCGCAGCGCGCTCCACACCAGGGCAACGCTGACCTCCCCGCCTGCTGGGAACAGAAAGAACCAGCACGCCTCAGGCTGCCAACTGGGAAAGCGTTTTTAAATGCTGACACTCACCTAACATGAAAGGTACATTTGGATAAGAAGTAATAAAGAGCGTGAGTGTGGGAATCGGGTACAAATGGGTTAAACCCCCTACTATCAAATGACTCTGGCAAGTGACTTAGCCTCTCTGAACCCTCCATTTAGCCACAAGGTGCCAAGTGCCAGGAATGACCTGGCACTGGACTCCTTTGCCTCTAGTCGGCTCCAGTGCTCCCAGTCTTCTCCCTCTGGGAGTGATTTAAAAGTTAACACAGAGTGGTGCCCAGCATCTGTGTCTCCCATGTGGGGGTAGACTCCTCGGGGGCGAGCACGGTGGGAGGGGAGCCCACTCAGGGTTTCCTACAGCACTGCCACCCCGTCTGCACACATGTCACCAAGGCTCAGACGATCGGATGCCCCCCCAGGACACAAGTAACACAAGGAGACAGGGACAGGGGAGAATGCAGCTGAGTGGCATGGAGATGCCCACATCCGGTGCCTGGCTGGAGCCAGCAGGGCCATCATCACTGGGACGTCCACAGCATGGTGCTGGCTCACCGGCCCTGTGATAAGGCTTCTGCTGTGGTTCTAGCAACCTAGCTTCCTTTGGTAACTGCTGGGTATTCTTTCAATGCATGTTTTTCCTAAAGTTCTTATTAGCAAACAAGAACACATGGACGGAGTGGGGAAATTCTGACAACCTTTGGCTTTCGGAAGTGCAAGGAAATGACAAAAATAAAACATCAAAAGAAGCCAAACCCGAGAAGCAGTAGCTTAGAAAACAAGCCTGAGCAGAGATGCACACTGAAAGATGGTATTCGGTGAGTTTGCCCTCCTTTTTTATTTTTATCTGAACCTCTATGTGGCACCTTCATTTCTGAAAACAGATGGTTTCTCTATTGCTTGACACAGTAAAGGACACCACCACCAGAAAATGTACTGATTTTCTGTGTTTTCTCCTGTTGACACTATTTTCTGTTCTCAAATTTCTCTCGGATTCTTGTAAACGGGAAGGTTATGGGTTGTTAAACTCCTTAGCATTAGCGCAGTTTAGCACGGCTTTATTAGAGGCCTGCTGTGCTAGGCACTTACAACTAAAGCCATAGCAAATGGAAACATTTCAATTCAAATTCAACTGGAAATTTTGTAATTAACGCTTGCATGTTTTACTTTTTAAACGTGAAACACCAAGATCATTGTTGTGTGAGCATTCCGGGTTACACACAATATACCCTCGTGGAGCAAACCAAACGGTTTCACAGGGGTGATCTGTAAGTCAGGTGCAGACCGCAGGCTGCTCTGGTCTGACCCACATGTCACCGGTGTCACTTCAGGTTCTCAGTTATGTAAACTGCAAATTTCTATGAAAACTGGAAAATCTGCCCCTCTACCCCCAACTCGGGCCACCATCTGGCAATGTGGAGTGAGTTCCAGCAGCATCTGCTCCTGTTACAAGCAGCACACAGCTCTTCCATGTGTTACAGGGCTCAGCCTCTGCGGTTATTTACTATTCAACTCACTTCACCAATTTTTGTTACCTGCCCGGCCCCAAGAGCCACTCGAGTTCGGGGTCCTTGTTTACACACATCACGAAGTAGGCTTTTAAAAAACAGGAACAGACACTTAACTCAAATGCTTCAAAATTTCCTTTTTCCATGAGGAAAAAGGGGAGAAAATATTCTTCCCCACTATAACCAAACATTCCCTGGCTTTTAGACTTTCTAGAGATATTAAATTTATAAGCTACTCTATCTCTTATTTCATCGCTATACTTTGTATTTGGATGTCTGTTTTTAGGAAATGACAAAACAGTGCACCCATTTTATTCACATCGCCACCTTTCAGGTGAGGGGGGAGGGAGGGGTGTGAAAACATTGGTCTGAGGCAGATAGAGTAAGAACCTCACAATTTTTAAAACACTTTTGCCTTGACCATACATTTCTAAAATATATCAAACATCCTATTTTTATGAGCAAAAAGCATCTGGTACTGTAAGAACAATATTTTTAAAGAGCTACATATACACATTTCTATTTCTTTCAAATTTCCTTTTCCTTCCATTAAAGGGAGGCAGATGAAATATACCACACTTTTTGTTCTTCCATAGCACCAAAAAGAGCTTGAAAAAATAGCCACTCAATAATAATGCTTGGTGAATGCTTGGCTACTTGAACAGAGAAAGGAATGAACAAAGGAACAAATATCTGAAAGGAGAGAATAACATTATTTCTGAGTCACAGGGAGCCATGAGGACCCCTTGCTGTCTGCTCTCCAGCGGGTCCAGCTGTCTGGCTTCTCTTACTTCACTGTCTCCAAGCCCACACCATCAGAGATCCCATCACTTCCAGCAACTCGTAACTCCTGGCTTCATCTTCCTAAACCTTTATCAAAAGTAAAGGTTGGTCTAAAAAAAAAAGGCACACACAAATTTATATTTACCTTACTTGACCACTTTTCCTCTATGTCAATAAGGAAAAACAAATGACAGTGCCCTAAAGTGGTATTTTATTTATTTATTTATTTATTTTGAGGGGAAGGGAGGGAGAAGAGTGAAAGAGAAACACTGATGTGAGAGAGAAGCATGGATCGGTTGCCCCTCCTGCCCAGAATGGGCACCTAAACTGCAACCCAGGTATGTCCCCTGCCCCAGAATCAAACCAGTGACAGTTCACTCTGCAGGATAATGCCCAAAACACCGAGCCACACTGGCCAGGGATGAAATGGTATTTCTTTATTTCTTTGTTGTGAAGGGCAGGACCAATAAAATGGCATGGGTCTAGTCAAGACAGGATAAAGTATATAAAACAAAGTGGTGTCACTCATGTCAGCCAGGATGGCTGCCAGTTAGCCATGATACTTCGGTTCAAGAAGGAAACTACCTAAGTCAGAGCAGACATATTACCTAAGATATCTGCACATATTACCAGAACAGATGTGTCTACAGAACGGGACCACCCACAGATCAGCTCCTGGGGAAATTTACTCCTTGCTATCAGGAGTCCCAAGACACATATCAAGAGACTCAGAGGGGTGGAGTACAGGACCCTCAAGGGTGTAACTGAAGAAGCTGTCAGACCACTGCTGAGACAGCTGACCTCCACACACCAGAGTGCTGCTCCACACCATGCTGATGTCTCCTGGCATCGACTGCCAGAGGCCCTACTCCACTGGATCAACACTGTACCTCTCCGACCCACAAGATCAGCTCTTCGCGCTGTGCAAGGCAGAATCTCACCCCTGGACTCACCATGCCACAAGGCTCTTCCTTGCAAGATGCCGACAGCCCCCTTGTCTATACCATGTTGTCTGCCGGACCCATGGACTGAGACTCTGGGACTCGAATGATATCCCTCCTAGATTGTTACAGTGTGGGCAGGATATTAATCTATCGAGCTAGAACATCTTGAGTGAACCGGCATCCCATAAAAGCTGAGTGAATAGCATAGTTACTGTGTGTGACTCTTGTCTACTCCTTGGTGCTGGCTGCTCCGTAGGCAGCCTGTGGAGCAGTTGCCTGGCTGACGTACAGGAAAGCCTGTAATGCACCCCCTTCTCAAGGAACTGTTTAGGGAACAGTCTCCAGGGGTGCTCATGACATTTGTCCAAAAGAAGTGAGGGCTCTAAGTTCTGGGCCGATAGATGTACTAAATGGTGTGAACTTGACGTTTAGTTTCCTTGGAAGGGATTAACAGTGACGTTGAGGACAACCTGACAGCAGCAAAAGCACAAATTTTGGACTTAGTGGGTTTTTCTAGCTGGGAGGCAACAGACGTGGTAGTTAAAGTGTGTACTTTGGAGTCAAATGGATCCAGCATCAATGCCAGCTGACTCGCCACTGTTATGCGATCTGGACAGGCAGCAGAACCTCCCAGAATCATCAACTCCCTTCCAAAAACGCTGGAGGGATCCATGGTAGGAGGCTAGTGGGAAAGCCTGTGACGAGGCCCCAAGGTGGTAACCACGCTAAGCGTGCCACGAGAGCAGCAAAGATAGCTAATCTTCTCCATTTGCTACTTTTCAAAGTCTTCTGCTGACCTAGGAATTGATGGTTACACCTCTTCAAACAATTTTACAGTAGCAAAACACTGCGAAGTATGGACCGCCCCCACCCCCACCAGAGGAAAGGTGCCATAAAAACGGACGGAAAACTTTTCTAGGCTTCCTGGCTTCTCGTTGCCAGAATGAAGTCCAGGAACAATGGAAAGTACTGTTTTGGTAGATTTTATTATTTGAACCAGTCTTGCAGAAAAAGTCACACAACAAACACCTCATAGTCTTGGCCCCTCAATAGCAGAAGTAGTAAAAGACTAGAGCTCGATTATATAAATCATGGAGCTTAACAGAAACCCTCTTCTAGTTAATCTGTTACTAAGCCTTGGGTTAATCCTTAAAATGTTAATGATTCAAAGGAAATGGGCATTCCTTGTGGACTTCAACTATTCTGAACATACATTTTTTTAATAATCCTGAAAAAGATCAGCATAATCTGGACCCCTGAAAGAATAGTTAGGGCCACTGCATCACACACGAAATTCTTTTTAAAAGTGTGAATATAGACCAATGAGTAAAATGAGAGATGCTCTCGAGGTCTGTGTGCTGCTGCTCAGGATCTACAGGTCGCAAGTAGGACCCTAATAACAAAGTCGTACTGTGGGCCCTGTGATTCTCTGCTGTTTCAAAAAAGGGGAAAAGAAAGAGCTTCTGCTCCATCCTTGTGGACAAGCAAACTGCCAAAACAGTCTTTGCCTCTGGCAAGAATTTCATCGAGTCCAACTGCAAATACCAGTTATCTCTTGTTGACGAAGGCTCTGATCAAATTACTGACGAAAAGAAGAAAAAAACTAAAGGCTGCCTAATAAATTCAGTTTGTTTTATGAGCAAATCCTTTCTCCCTTAATATCCATGGAGGAACAAGTAAACCTAAAAAGGTAAAAAGATTAAGAAACACATCTTTATGAGGCCACTTTGCCAGCGCCCAGGCTTCCTCCATTCCTTGCCCCAGAGAAAGGTCATGTCCATTTTAATAGTTAAGATGTTAAGAGAACATGGTGAGCATTAAGAAAAGACAAAGGCTTAGGCGTTAGAAGGATAAGAATGAAGAAAAGCAAACTAGAACCTGGATGCCATTCCACAAAGCCTGGCATCTTTTCCCATCTCCCTACAGCGAGCACTGCCGCACACGCAAGGGTGACACACAGAGGCACCCTTCAGGGCCCAGCGTGTCCCAGTACCTGAGTGTGAGCATAGCAGAGTAATATATAAGGGTATGATGACAACACCTCCTGTGTACTGAGCCCTTACTATGTGCCAGGTACTGCACTACGCACAATACATATATGGTGCACATGTATACGTGTACATATATATAACACAGATATAAATATCTACATGTAAACACAGATTAAATATTTACACGTATATATGCCTATGTATATTAAATCTCATTTAATCCATAAAATAACCCTGAAGCAAACAATATGCCCATTTTACATATGAAAAAACTAAGCTTTAGAAGATTAAGATACTTTCCTATGGTCATGGCCAAGAAGCTAGAATTTACACCCCAATCTATTTTGTCCGATTCAAAATTTGGGCTTGTACATATCATATCACCAAAGGCTCTAACAACAGCCACACAGAAAAATGAGAGAGAATCCACCACCACGCATTCTGATCAAAGGGTCAGCCAGCCATCTCTGTCACCAGAAAGGGACTGCAATGGGCATTTCCTGGCCAGATAACCAGGTAAATCCAGGTCCACTGGTGAAGGCCACCTCTTGCAAGACTCATGTCCCTTCTGCCAGGCAAAAAAGCAACTCTTAAAACTACCATCATGGCTCATAGCAATATTTTTTCTGATCTCTCACCTTGGGCAAGGTAAAGAAAAGAAAAAATAAACAAATGGGACTACAAACACAAGAAAAATAAACAAATGGGACTACATTAAACTACAAAGTGTTTGCACAGCAAAGGAAACCATCACCAAAGAAATAAAAGGCAACCCACTCAGAGGGGAACATATTCACCAATGATACATCTGATAAGGAATTAATATCCAAAATTTATAAAGAACTCACATGACTCAACACCAAAAAGAGACACAATTCAATTAAAAAATGGGCAAAGGACCTGAATAGACAATTCTCCAAAGAAGATATACAGAGAGGGCCAACAGACATATGAAAGGAAGCTCAAAGTCACTCATCGTCAGAGAAATGCAAATTAAAACCACAATGCAGCCCTGGCTGGTGTGGCTCAGTGGATTGAGTGCCAGCCTGTGAACCAAAGGGTCGCCAGTTAGATTCCCAGTTGGGGCACATGCCTGGGTTGCAGGCCAAGTACACAGTAGGGGGTGCATGAGAGGCAACTACACACTGATGTTTCTTTCCCTCTCTTTCTCCCTTCCCCTCTCTCTAAAAATAAAAGAAAATATTTTTTAAAAAACCTGTCTTTAAAAAAATGCCTTTAAAAAACCCACAATGCGATATCATCTCACAACTGTCAGAAAGGCTCTCATCAATAAATCTACAAACAATAAGTTCTGGCAAGGATGTGGAGGAAAGTGAACCCTCTGCACTGTTGGTGGGAATGCAGACTGGTGCAGCCACTGTGGAAAGCAGTATGGAGTTACCTCAGAAAACTAAAAGTGGAACTGCCTTTTGACCCAACAATTCCACTTCTGGGAATATATCTGAAGAAACCCGAAATGCTGGTATGAAAAAAATATACACACCCCTTTAGTCATTGCAGTGTTATTTACAATCTCCAAGATTTGGAAGCAGCCCAAGTGCCCATCAGTATATGAATGGATAAAACAACTATGGTATATTTACAGAATGGAATACTACAACACTTGACCCTTAAAAAAGAAGAAAATCTTACCTTTTGAGACAGCATGGATGGGCCCAGAGAGCATTATGCTAAGTGAAATAAACCAGTCAGAGAAGGGCAAGCACCATATGACTTCATCCGAACAATCTAATGAACAAAATTAATGAACTAACAAAATGGAAACAGACTCACAGAGAACAAACCAACAGCTGTCAGACGGGAGGGGTATTGTGGGGCCGGGTGAAAAAGGTGAGAAGATCAAGCATACAAAAAACACGGACACAGACAACAGTATGGTGGTTACCAAAGGGAAAGGGGAGAGGTAAGAGAGGGCATAGGGGGTTAAATGGTGATGGAAAAGACTTGACTTGGGGTGGCAAACACACACTACAGTGTACAAGTGCTGTATTATGGAACTGTACACCTGAAACCTATATCATTTTATTAAACAGTGTCATCCCAATAAATTCAATTTAAAAAATGTAAAAACAAAATAATTTTCTCATAGCCACCATGGGACTGGACGTGTAACCAAGGGCGCTAGAGAACCACATTACACAGGGCACCCCAAATAGCCGAAAAACCAGAGTCTGTGCAGCCTCCTTCTGTGGGTGGGGCAGTGAAAGGGGGCGAGGAGGTGAGCCCCGCCCACTGCTCATACCGTGAAGTTCTCGTTCGCCAAAACAAAGAGAAAAAAAATCACAACTCCTTGCCCAGAAAATGATAAAATGCACGTTTCATCTGTGCTTTGCGACGTTCTAAAGGTATCTTTCCCAAGTGGGTCCGGGAGGGAGGGGAGAGGGGGCACAGGAGGGACCCGCCACCAGGGCAGTGTTACAGTCATGCTCTTCATCCTGGGTTTTCACAAAACAAAACAGTATTGAAGAGCAGCTTCCACTGCTAAAACTACAGGCCTTTGACCTTGGAAAAATTAATAAGAAACACTGCACTACAAAGACACCCAGTTTATTCATTTTCTTAACTAAATATGAATAAATTATGAAAGTTAGATCTTTTTTGTTTTCCTCTTCTCCACTTTCTCTATAATCTCTTGTCCTATGCACTCCTCATTCTCCTTTTCTCTTTAATATACAGAGTATTGAAATAAACTACAGGACTCACTTTCGGCATTAAAACAGAACACAAATCAGAATTTTTAGCCCTAAGAGAATCCTCCAGAAGACCTAGCACCCTGACTAGCTTTCTTGAGATCTCCCTCCCCCATCAGCACTGTTGCTGGCAGCACCGCGCTGGGGGGCTGCAGGGCACATATCTGACCTTGAGAGTTAGGACCCAAGCAAACATTTCCAATACCTTCTGAAAGGCTATTCTAAGTTCCACAGGAAATCAAAAGAAAAATACATAAAGGAAAGAAGTGTAGCCGTTCATCCAAAAAACACATGCTTCTGGCCTTCCCAAAGCCCTTCTGCTCCCAGGGCCCCAGATCCATTCCACATCCTGCTTGAGCTGTCTCTCATAGAGCACCACCCTCAAAGCCATGGGGTATGGTCTCTTCCTTTCCTTCTGCATCACACTTCCCATGTTAGAGAGAAGGGGACCCCCCACCAGATGCTTCCCTCACCAAAGCCAAGTACTAGACAATAAACACCCTCGACCACCAAACAGTCTCACTCAGCTCCAGCTTGTGATCCAAGAGATGCCCCACAGGAAGGTGGATGACAGGCATGCCAGAGCACTTAGCCCTGTAGCTGACTTCTTTAAACAGAAACATAGTCAGTTCCTCCTCTTAGGGACCAAAAAGTAAACCTCTAGAACAATGTTATAATTATGGCCTCCACAAAAGGCATCAGATACTGGGAACTCACGTGAAAAGCCAACAACCTTTGAAACCCCTTACCAAGTACTTGACCCTGATCTCGGAGCCTCTTAAGACTCACCGTTGTCCCCACTACCCACCCAGCAGATACCACAGCTGCAGCTAGAGGAACACACCCCTTTCCACGGAATAGCCAAATTCCATAAATGCCACCCTTTCTTCTCATCCCCCTCCAAGAGCAGAGCGAGTCCCACAATGGATAGAATATTTCATTCACACTCTGTCTAAGGAGCAATTTTTCCATGGAGAAACTGGGTAGTTAAAATTCTCAACCAGATGAGGGGCCTATTCATGACAATCTCAAATCACAAATGATAAAGCTGTAGTCTGTATCATACATTTTTTGAATTGCAAAGTCATCCATCTCATAAACTTAACCCTTCATTTCCTCAGAGCATTCTTTATATCATCACCCATTACACTACAATATCTATACGTGCTAAAATCCTGCCAATAGAAGTTCGTTAAAGAATACAAATTATAATTACCACAAACTAACGCCAACATCATGTTGGCAACAGAACGGAATTTTAAATAATAATTGCCCTGCAGGCATATCATTTAAATCACTTGGAAGCTCTAAGTACTTGGTTCTTCCTTGGTTCTTTTTCCAGTAATTTGTAAATACTGCACAGAGCTGGGTCTGTAGACCCTGGGAGCAAGGCAGCTCTCGCAAGATCAGAAACTGGTAGTTTCTGCAAAGAACAGTTCTAGTTCTCCTTTTAATTTAAAAAAAAAAAGTTTACTTTCCTTTGCCAACTCACAGAATGTAGAAGTCTTTTAAAAGACTCAGGCTACTTCACCTAAGCCAAGGGTAACTAAGAAACTATTTTGCTCCCGGTAGGACTACAGCTTTAACAGTGCAAGTGTGACTCCAGCAGCAACACTCATAATCAATTAGGATGGAAAAACTCAGGAAGCTCAGGCTGCACCCTGGTCAGCTAATCTGCCATCATCTGCAGGGTTTCCTCTTAGCACAAAAAACTCTGGTCTGTGCTACTAAGGGACAGACACAGCCCCGAGAGCTCGCTTCACTACCATGTATATGGAGACAGACACAGGGAAGACACAGGGAAGGCACAGGGAAGAGAGAAAAATATAGAGAAAGAGAGGAGATGCTAATTTAGCAAAAAGGGACCTTTCCTGAACTACGAGAATTCATAATTTATTTACAGTTAGTGTTTTTTTTTTAAACTAAACAAACAACCAGGCATCTCCACAGTACTGTGCTTCCTATTAATTTTAGCTCAACCTCAAGACAATAACTAAAATTACCCCTAGATTGTCGGTGCTTTAATAAGTGACTTTCTAAACTTAGAAAACCTATGAATGTGATTTCCTCAAAGGTTTATAAAGTAATAATAGGCCAGTGCTTTTAAGTGGAAAGCAATTTCTCGGTTTTGCACACAGCTCTGCACGAAAGGATGTATCCTGGGCAAGCTTCCACAGCAATCAGCATGGAAGCAGAGAGGTTTTCCTTTCCTTGCTCACTGGTGAAGTTACAGCTATTGAAGAGCTGCTACTGCACAGAGCTGCAAACCTAAAGAGAACTCCTGTTATCTAATTACCTCCAGGGCCAGGCGAAGACCACGGCACTCCTCGGAGAGGCTGTGTTCCAGGAAGCGAGAAGGAAGCATGAATTTGACAGAGGACATGTCCAACATTCAGAGAAGACAGAAGGAACTGAATTTGTCACCACAAGCAGCATATCATGAGACAACCCAAGGTCAGTTGCCCTATATTAAAAGAACCACACTGCTCTCCTAAAAACTGCTTATTTTTGCAGAGACCTGCTATCAGAATTAAGGTTAGTTTTTTACAACAGTGTTTTACCTACTCACTGACAATCTGAGCTTGAATGCTTTGCTGAAGCATTTACTAGGGATCAAAATCACAAATACAGCCTCACTCTCTGTGCCATATTTATGTCCAATCTTTCTGGCCTACAGAGTGCCCTTTGTGGATGGTAAAGGACAAATGGCATTAAAGCCTATTATTCGGCTTTTCATGTAGAAAGGCTTAAAGTGTCAGCTGCACTTTAATCTAAGGATTACATGCTTACGTTCCACGGAACGTAAAATAGGAATACAAAATGCCTTTTAAAACATCAATAGGGATATTTTTCAAGGATTCTTATTTTTTATAGCGAAGCCCAATTATTTATAAATTTATTGGCATTTTATATCTGAAATGAAAGTGTTTAATGAAGAGAAAGAGGCAGCTGCTGCAGAGTTAACAAGAAAGCCAAGGTCTCTGCTGAGACAATCTAAATATATATCATGCCTTAAAAATAAATGAACGCCCGCTAATGCTCACCACTGCAGGTAAGTGTCCGAGCAAATACCACCACCACAAATCCTGCCCTGGATCTATTTTTTAAGACTTCTACATTGACTTCCAGTTAGAGACAGTGGATAAACACCCATATTTAGTTCTCCCTCCTAAAAGTCCAGTATAACAGCAATTATTGCTTTGTAATGGCATAAATCCACAATGACAAAGACAACGGGAGAGATTAAAGATTTGAACTTTTTAAAGCCGGAAATCACATAGATAAATCATGGCCACTGACTTACCAGCCCCAGAGAAGCCCCACCATCCAATGTGTGAAGTCCCATTCTTAAACATGCACAGACATTCAAGGATCATCAGACACAGAAAGTATCTAACAGGAAAGAAAAGAACAAGCAGTATAAAAAAAGCAACTTAAAAATTATGTTGAAAAAGAAGTTTAAAAACCAAAAAAATATCATTAATCTCCTCAGAGAGCTAACAGAAAATACTGTCATGAAATAAGATTCTATAAAATAGAAGCATTCAGAGAACAACCAAAAAACAAGCTCTCAGAAAGTAAAAACATGGTAACATGAAAAATTTAACAGAAGCATTACAAAGTAAAGAAAATATTCCAACAGCTTAAAAACAGAGGTGGAAAATAGGAGAACAGATAAGACAGTCATAAAACAAGCAAGTCAACATCTAACAGGAATTTCAGAAGGTGCGAACAGAGAAAACAAGGGAGAAAATCGTAATGATATACTTCGAAAAATTTCTAAAAATGAAGGACATGAGTTTCTGGCCTGAAAGTGCCCATTTGGATCTCAGCACAATAAATGAAAACACCTTCCCCACCAAGGAATAAGTATGACATTTCAGAACACTGAAGATAAGGAGAAGAACCAAGTTCAAGAGAAAAAAATTACAGGACTGGGAACCAGGAGGTCTTCGCTTCTCATCATCAACCCTAGAAGCCAGAAGACAAAGAGCAAAGCCTTCACTATTCTGAAATTCGGAGATTTCCAATTTGGAATTCTACATGTAGCCAGACTATAAATTAAATATGAATGTGACACATTCTCAGATATAAAACAACTCAAAAGTCATACCTCTGTGTATTTTGTTAGGAAGGTTCCAGAAGATGTAGTCTGCTAAAATAAGGGAGTAAGCCAAGAAAGAAGACAATATGGAACAAGGGAAACAGATGCCAATACAGATGCCAAGATGAAATAAATGCCTAGAACGTGTTAAAGAGTCCCTCGCGGGATCTACTGCACAGCGAGCCTAGACAGGAAGTAGTCTAGACTGGGACAGGGCACTTTGTCAAGAAGATAAAATTGATGAAACACTTAAATGTCTTAAGATATTGGGAAGAGATTCACATGGAATGCTCTTTGTGGCTAAATTAGTGGCTAGTGCACAATTTTTTTAAGGATAAAACAATTAGTAAATCCAAGAGAAACAAAATTTGTTTGCAAGTAGGTTAATCAAATTATACTATATACGGTACCTGTGAATCCTGTGTACAGTTTAAGATAAACACCAAATAAGAAATTGGAGAGGGGGAGGGACAATGACGTAAAGGGAACGAGAGGCCTTGGGGAACTGTACGAGCTTATATAACCTCAATAAAAACAAAAGCTAAATTTTAAAAACAGATGAGTGTCACATCTACACTTAGTATTTCATTACTATATCACCTGACAACTTACAAAATATTTCACAGGGGCCTAATCATTTAACTTTTATTAAACTGCTAGTTGGGTTACCTGCTTTGTACAGGTAAGAAAAGCACCTCAGGGAAATTAAGAAACGTGATCAAAGGGACACAGAACAATGAGGTGTTCCGTGCCAGAGGCCAGACGAGACAGCACAGCATGCACATGAGTGTTTGTGGTGATCTGTACAGCTGATACTGATGATGGATTGGGAGTCTAGAGGGAGATGAGCCAAATCAAAATTTAAAGTTCAGTGGTTTCAAACTTGAGTGTGCACAAGACGCACCTGGAATCCCACTCACATGAGGGTTCTAAAGGAGTCAGAGACACAGAAGCAGAAAACCGGCTGGTGGACACCAAGGGCAGGGGTGTGGGAGGGAGAGCTGTGGTTGAGTGGGTGGAGTTTCAGATCTGCAGGATGGAAAGTTCTGGGGGTCTGTCTCACAACAGCGTGAGTACACTTCCCATCCCTGAACTGGAAACTCAACAATGGTGAAGATGGTAAACGTAATGTTAGGTGTTTTTACAATTCAAGAGAAGACTCACCAGAGGCTGATTAAAACACTGCCTGCTGGGCCTCACCTGCACGGTTTCAGTTCAGTCTGTTTGGGTAGGACCCAAGAATTTCTACTTCTAACCAGCTACCAAGGTAACGCTGTTGCTATTGCTACTGCTGCCACTCAAGTTCTCAGCCCTACCCGAGTCCCTAAACCAAGTAAACAAGAACACAAAGGAAGGAGGGCAGGAGGAAGCCATGGACCTAGACCTGGAGTGCTTCCAAAGCCCTCGAGATGATTCCACGACGCAGGCAGTGTGAGAGGGCCTGGCCAGGACACTGGCTCACACCAGTGGGGGTGTGTGAATGCTACGGGCAGGCGTGTGGCCACGCAGCCACATCCTGGCTGGCCCTCAGTTTCATCCTCTATAAGTAATGGTCACAGAGATGTTAAGAATATTAAATAGAATAGTCAACAAAAGAACTCAGGGTGATGCTCCCCACACAGGTACAGTAATGTTATTGTTACTCTTGTTGCTGACATTACAGGAAATAAGGCTGATCTGGTTTTCTAGCTATAAAATGGGGTCAGGTTAAAGACAATGAAGAAACTGTTCATATTCAATCCGAGACAACTCAGCAAGGCCAAAAGCTCTCATGGAGCAAAGAATAAAGTCAGTGGGATTAAATCGAAGAACCTATTACAATTCTCACAAGCATTTCACAAATCAAGGGTCGTTTCTACAGAATTAGTAGCTTACCCCTTTACTCTCTGAATAGGTGTTGTTATTTAGAATATAAATATCATTGTAAAACCAGGTGTTGGAATCAACTCTGAAAACATCATCACCTTCATCTAAAGAAACAATATAATGTGTTGTGTTCAGACACAGAAGATAATGTAAGACTCGAGCAAAAATTCCTGAAGACACCTCCATGGTAAGTAACTTCTTGTCAAAAAAAACTGAAAATGAAGACAAAGGCACAGTTCAGATACGTCTGTTCATTCAAGAAACATCTGAGCGCCTCCCACACGCCAGGCACAGTGGCAGCGGGGGAGGGCATGCCACTGCAGGGCAGAACTTTTCATGCAGTGAAGCGAGTGGGCATGGCGAGGAAGCAAGTTTTGGGAATACTGAATAGCACCGTTTTCCCTCAAAATCACTACAGGGACAGCCAAAATTGTGGTTTCTGCCAAGTTTTTCCTCTTGTGTACAGATGCATATTTGGGGGGGATGTATCATGGATCACCCGCAGTGATACTTTAAGTTTCCAGTGTCTTGAGCCCACAGTAGCTACAAAGAAATCATTGTCTTTTATCTTCAGAACGCAACATGACCCTCCTTAGATGTCTGGGTCACATCAAAGTCGGAGTTTCCAGGGCAAGCCTTCTCCATTAAGGCATTTGAATAACTTCCCCACAACACATTCTTAACATTGTGGCGAAATATTCATAATGAGGAAAACTGTGTCTATTTCTAGATAGAACTGGCTAAAGGCCTTGGAAGCAGCATTCTGAGGTGGTCCAAGCCTTGCTCCGTCAGAAGTTAATATCCTCACACCATACTGATAGGTTCAGACCACCTCCCAACCACAAAAGTCTGAGAGTCCTCTAAAGCTCAGAATACTGGATCCGATTAAACAATCAGCAAACATTAACTGAGTGAATGCCCACCCTGGGTATGGCTGACTGTCCCAAGCATGTGCCCACCAGGGTGGAGCAACGCCAGTGTGACTTTCCGCACAGTAGTATTGCCTCAGTATACCTGGGGCACTCCGTATGGGAAAGATAAAGATCCATTTGCAAGTAGGAGCTGCAAGTAATGCTGCCCTCTGTGCACTTGGTACTTCCAAACAGCAGGCTACCTTGTAGGAGTGTTTTCCACTCTGCTTCTTCAATTTATTATGAGTCCAAACAGCCCACAGCCATTACACAAAAGCAAGTGTGGGGACAAGAAGTCAGGAGACCCAACTGCTATTGGCTCCACATTTATGGGCCATGTGACTCTGGACTTCAGCGTCCACACCTGTGAAATGAAGAGGACACTCTGCTGGATGGGCTGTTTTAAAGACTGACAATGACAACAAGGGACAGAGAGACCAGAATGCATCAGGCACTAAGTGCCCCACAAATGTCCATTGATTTAGCCCTTCCAGAACCCCGTAAGGTAGAGAGAGAACTTTATCCCCATTGCATAGGTGAGGGAACTGGGGCACGGACATGGTCAATAATTTGTCAGAATCTTACATGGCTACTAATTGAACCCATGTAGTCTGGCCGCAAGGTCCATGCTCTTAATCACTTCTTTATCCCGACTAACCTGACGCTTCTTTCGGGTCAAACAAGACTAAACCTGAAAATGCTTCGCAAACCGTGAGAATACTTCTTCTTATTGTTGTTGTTGTTGTTATTATGATTTTGCCTCCCAGCACCCACACACTCTCCCGGTAGCTGCCCTGATTTACTTCTGGAGGGACCCCTCCCCCACTGTCATCATCGGAGCTGGAGGTGTGCTGCCTGCGGGCTGCAGGGGTGAAGCACGTGGCTGGGGCACTGCAACCAAGACAGGCCTGTGTCCCTGGCCCAGTGACAGTCCAATGCCAGGCACAAGGCCAGGAATGTTATCTGCACAGTATCTTGGATGATCACTGTGATGACGTTCGCCTGAAGCTTCTGGACGTCTCAATTTGTAGCCCAAGAACACGCAGCCAAGGCGAAACTTCGCGACGTCATCGGATGCCAACTCCAGCCCTTCCTGAAGTCGGATCCCTCTCTAGACTTTCCCTTACCCAAGCTGATACATTTATTTCCCTTAGCATTGTTTGAAATGGGGTCTTCTGTCACTTGAAGCCAAAAGAATCGCCCTGATATAGTAATCTTTCTAAACATGTTTTACTCGTTCAAGCTGTGTTCGTCGTTCAAGCTGTGTTCGTCGGCCTCTTCTGCACTTCGGTGCACCCCCTCTCTGAAATAAAGCGCTCCTGATGCTGGAGTCCTTGGCACAGGAACTCCACATTACATAGCACAGAAGGTCCAGTTTTCTTAGTGCCACACAGCAAGTGGTCCGACTTATCAAATTTGTTTGAAAAAGCTGTATTTTTAACCAAAGCACTTAAGTCTGCTGTTTCCAGCTTTGTAAGGAAAACTGTGATGTCTACTTTCTCTTGGTCTTCTCAATTCTCAGTTTTCACTTAACCCTAAGTCCAAACCACTATAAAAATTATTAAAATGAAGGACAAACCCGAATGTCTAAAAACATTTTAAACGCAAGCAGTGAGTGTCATTTCTTCCTCACACAAAGGAATTTGGCAAACCCGTATGCAGTGGTAACCGCATTCACTACACTACGCACTGCTCGGGATGACATCACTTCTCTGTGGTTCCTGCAGACCAGTCCTCACCACTGTGTGCTCATCCAGACCCTGCCTCAAAAGGCGGCAAGTAGAATTCCAGTCGATGTCAGATGGCTCCCTAAGCAATATGTAAACACCTCATGCATTTTCACATGTTCAAACTATTACACACAGCTAAGGAACTTTAACTACAGTATCCAAACAAACTTCCCATCTCACTTCCTACAAAGCCTCTCGGGCCGGAAGAAGGCAATGCAGCCATTTTGGCTTATGCTGGCTTACTGAGCTGCGTCAACGGTGTCTTCTTTTTATCTGTCCAAAGATGGTCTGGGGGTGGTGGAGGGGCAAGTAGCCAAGTGTCCACCCATAAAACATATATGAGCATATATGAAAATACTGAGTTAAAATGGCATTTAAAACCAGCTCTCTGTTCATTATAATGCCCTCTATAGGCTCCTTTTAGGAACAAACAGCCTTGGCTGTGTAGCTCAGTTCACTGGAGCATCGTTCTGTACACCAAAAGGTTGTTGGTTCGATCCCTGGTCAGGGCCCGTACGAGAGGCAACCCACTGATGTGTCTGTCTTCTGTGTCTTCTCTCTCTCTCCCCTCCCCTCCTTCCTCCCTCTCAAAAAATCAGTGAACATATCCTCAAGTAGGATCCTCAAGTGAGGATTTAAAAAAAAAAAAAGAAACAAATTTTTATGACCTCAAGTAAGCAAACAGATAAGCATACCAACAAAGATTCATTTGTTATGCTACATTCAATACTTTATTACTTTGTGTGCTATTCTTTCTGTTGAGGTTTATGACTTATTATTAAAGTAGCCTAAGGCACACTCTCCCTCTCAGGAGTACGCCCCAAGCCTTTCCCTTCCCCCTCTCCTTCCCCATCATTTTAAACACAAACACAGACACAGACGAGTTACCTTTGCCTTTCCCTGTCCTATGCTCCAAAGGCCCTTCTTTTGCTTCTGTAACTTGTTTCCTAGGCCTATGCAGTCCAGCTGGCTCACTTCTACTGCCTCTAACTGTCTAAATAAACTTTCTCTTATGATATGAAGAAATAGATAGATAAATAAATAAATACATACATACATAGCCTAAGAGTGGGAGTCTATTGATTTGCTTTGGTAGGCGCCTCAAAGCTCACCATGCTATCCAAATATGCTAGCTTCCAGTCTGGTGTTACCACATGTAAACAATTAGGACCTTTAAACACAGTCATTTCTATGTATCCATAGTACCCACACCTTATAACTAAGGTAACCATTACCTTATACAGATAAAATTAATCATATTTCTAAAATTAGTAAATACAGCCTAAATATTAGTTTAAAATTGAGGGTTTGGTAATTCTAGTTCCATATTACACTTTTGTTTTTTTGTTTGTTTGTTTTTTAAATTACTTTATTGTTGTTCAATTACAGTTTGAATTTTCCCCCCACCACTCTCCCCCCATACACTTTTGTTTTGATTCATAGAAAGCACAATCCCAGAATGGAACTTTGAGTTCATAGGAGCCTCTTATAAATTCTTCAAGGGCAAGAATCATATCTGTCTATCACTACTTTATGCCTGACATACAATAGGCACTCTGTAAATATTTGTTGAATAAATAGAGGTATTAACACCAAAATTAGTGGGCTCCGACTATTTTATAACTACAGGGGTTACTGCTACTATGTCCTTGCTTTTATGAAGTAAAGCGGGAGTTGGTAGGCTTTTTTGTAAAGGACAGATGGTAAATATTTTAGGTATTGTGGGTCATATGGTCACTCACTACTCAACCCTGGTCTCTTTCACAACTAAACAACTCAGCTGTTGTAGTACCAAAATAGACATAGATAATACATAAACAAATGAGCATGACTGTGTTCGAATAAGACTTTATTTACAAAATCATCCATAAAAACATTCAAATCCCAAGCAAACCACTTCTTACAATGAACACTCTATTCCCTAAAGGTCAGAAACTGGTGAACTTGCTAAATTCAGCCAGACATGTTTCATTGAGTCAAAAAGTGGGCAAAGCATGTATTCTCATTCTCCACGGTGCCCTTCACTGCTTGCTGAGCCAGCTAATTTCTGTCACGTTACATACCTGGCCCCTGCAAGCCTCTGCACTTACTTCCTGGATTCTGCACCACAAGCCGTTTCCAGGGATGCGGCCCACACCCCTATGAATGCAGGACCACAACACAAGCTCCTTAAAAGCAAGCCCACGAGTTTTAATTTTCTGCCTTTCATCTAACACCTCATCTCAACACCCAGTGAACTCTAACTACTCATTGGTTGCCTATGATTTGATGTTTTCTGCATGGGCTCCTTGAAGGGACTGCACAAGAGTGGCAGAAAAGAGGATGGGCCAGCAGGGACATGGTCAGTCTCAGGAAAAGCAGTGAGAGTCACTATGGGACGGAAAAATCACACCTCTCCCAACTGTCTCAGTCTTCTCTCTGCAGCCTGGATTCCTCCTTCATATCACAGCAGAAGCTGGGCAAAGGTAGGACAACCTGGGACCCCCTGGGACTCCCTCCACTGTAGCTATAATGAGGATAAAACCTTGTTTAATCTTCATTTCTGCCAGAGGGTGCTCTGGGTGGGTAAACACAAAAAAAATTACCTGCATCTAACAGACTGAACAAGCTGTTGTATTCCCATGTGATGGGATGCCCAACAGCAATAAAAATGAACAATCTCTAACTACAGGCAACAATATGGAGGGATCTCTCTAATACATTGTTAGTTGAGAAAAGCCAGTCACAAGAAGTACAATCTGCATTACATATTAGAGAGAGAGAGACAGCAAAATGAATGTGCGCTCTAGGAGTCGAGAGAGCAGCTGCCACGCAGCGGGCAGTGACCAGCGTCCAGGAGAAGGCACGAGGCTACAGTGGTCATGCTTCGTTTCTTGGTCTGGGTGCTGGTTACATGAATGAGTCCAGTTTATGAAATTATGTTGAGCTGTAAACTTATAATATGTATATCTTTTGTGTGTATGTTCTATGTCAATAGAAAATTTTAAAAAATATATCATTAGCCCATCGCTTAGTGGTCCAGGGCCAGAGAGCCAGTTGAAGACCCCATGCAGGGCCCCACATGCCTTCCCTTCAGGCCCTCAGCCTCACACGGAGCCCCACCCAACCCCGCCCCTTTCAGAGCATAAGCAGACAGAGGCCAAGGAGCAGAAACGCACACTAGACCACTCCGAGCTGCCTGCAGTTCCAGTCACTGCTCCTTCCGAACACCAGTGTCTTTGGGGGAAACTGTACTGCTGTCGCTGACTCTTTGTTCCACGAGAGAAACGGGACTACGAGAAGCCTCTGCTGCCCTAAATGGCTCCCTTCAATGGACTTATTTACAATACTGCTCTAACTGGGCAAGTCTCGCTTATAAACATCCATGAAGACGTGCTTAGATACTCAGGGACCACTTGAGGAAGACACCATAAATAAAAGGAAACTGAGATTAGAATGTAGAACAGCTGACAGCCATTCTGCAACAACCACAGAGTTCTGATTGTGTAATAGGCCATAATGCATAATAATATATCATTACAATCATGGCTGAACACATCTTTAAGACTTTATGTAAAGTTTCAATTCAGGTAGTCAGATAACGGGCTGAGAATCATTTTGAATCACTCTGATGTTGATATTAATATAGTAACCTCAACTTGACATTACCACTCATATTCTTTACACATTCTCCTAATAATTTCAGGTTAAAAAATCAATTAAGACCTTTGATCACATTAGCTCACAAGGACTGGTCTGCTTGTGAGTGCTGATCAGGAAGAAGCAGGAGTGGGAATCAGATCCAATGACCGAACAGCAAACATCAGCCACCGTGGGCGGACGGGCAGGTCATAAGGACAGAAGAAAGCATGGCATCCTCTCCTATCCAGGCACCATGTATCGTGCCAAGTCCAATCCTTGACATTCAGAGGTTTCTCATAACAACATCATAATACCTATCTGTCCATTAAATAAACCATTGTTTATTTTCTGAAATCTGACTTTATTTATACCAGCTAATAAGGGAGCATAAATTCTAAATTATATCTTCTAATAGGAAATTATAACTATGTTTAATTAAATTATTATGTGTCGCATAGTCTATGAATGTTCTAAAATGCCTCTCAAAGAATAGCCTTTTTAGGAGCTGAGTCCGCAAGAATTTAGGATAAAATGTCACAATGTCTATAACTTGAATGTTTTGGCAGAAAAATATACAAATCTGTGCACACACACATAATGTGGCAAAATGCCAATTGTTAAATGTAGGTAGTGGGCACACAGGAATGCCTACACATTCCTTTAACTCTTCAGTATGTCTGAACATTTTTATAATAAAACATTGCACAGAAATGTTTACTCACCTTTCAAGTGGATGGCTGTCTTCTTTCTCCTAATCAAAAATGAATGGCGAAATATGCCCAAAGGCACATTCAGGGGTCATTCATGCTGCCCTCACCCTGCAAGAATAAGCAAAACAACATGTTATCACCAAAGATTTGTATCAAGTTAATGCTATTTCACTTGAAAAAATGTTCTCAACATATGACAAGTCTCTAGATTAAAACACTGCTGCAACTATTTCTCTTTAAAGGAAGGAAAAAAGAGAAAAGAATGATCCCATCACACACTGAACGTGAGGATCATCCACCTGGGAACTTCTGGAACAAAGGAATTCCTCAGTAAGTTTCTTTTAATTCACACCAATTTCAGGCAGTGACTAGCCCAAACTTCCACTCAGACAAAAACTGGAGCTTCAAGAACCCGAGCTTCACTCTGACTTTGGATTTCAGAGACCACACCTAGCATCCGCGGACACACACAGAACCACACCAGCACTGCTGACCCTCTGCGGTCCTCTCAGGAAAAGGTATTTGGACCCTGTCTACTCCACACTCAAAGACAGTACATGCTATAGGGCACAGCAGCACCATGGTCTGCAAGTCATATTCGCTGCTGCCTCCACCGCACCTCACATTTTGGCATTATCTATAACAATGGATCCCCCCTCCCGCCGGCCACCCTGTGAGGTAAGCAGAGTTTACTGATTCCCCTCCCCAGACGAGGCAGCTAAGTGTCAGAGATGATGTATGACAAGAGCATTCAAACAGAAAACACCTCAGATGAAACGCCAACTTAGGTCTCCTGACCCTAAGCTCAGGGCTTCTCTTACCATATAGGTTACTCCCACCCCTTCCCACTGTCCCACCCCCACCACGAGACTCTCCTAAAAACCAACCTCAAAGCAAAATGGCCAAACCACACATTTACCTGCCCCTGGGAGATGGAGGGTGCTACAGTTTGTGTGTGCATGTCTGCATATGTATACACACACATATGTACCTACACATATATACATATGCACATATGGATGTTTCACTTTTCCCCCTTCTTTCTCAAGAAAGCACACTGTTGGCCAATGGAAGTAAAACCAGCATCACATGGCACTCTTGGAGACTTTTATCTTTGCCACAACAAAATTCAATAACTTGCTGTTGAGGATTTCCCATTTATTTTTGTAAAATGCAAAATACAGTATAATATAATAGCATAGACATTGCTCCACCAATAAAGACGGAAGCAGCATTTAAAAAAAAAACTACAGCTGGGGAGAATATAGTGTCCCTATATAATGGTCTAAAGTGGCCTTTCATCTGTTGGTCACAAAGATTCTGCAAGCACAGAGGCGTAGAGGTATCAGTGTTCTAACCTGAACCTGGGAAGGTGCTGGCGAACAAAAGCCTGAGGACAGGTAGTCAGGGAACCCCTGCACCTGGCTTTCAGTTCTGTCTCCTCCATCGTTAGTCTGAGTGACAATCCAGAGAACCTCTCCAAGCTGCCTCCTCACCTGGAGGCCGGGACACCTGTCTACAAGGACAATGCAACCCACAAAGGAGATAGGACGTGACTCACAAGCCAAGCACTTAGACCCCAGTGGCTCTCACCAAGAAATCACACCTGGAGCTACACAAAACCAGGGAAAAGACATGATGTACCTTTGGAAACATCAATTTTACTCAAAGTTTTAGTGAGGACGAGGAAATGAATCAGTAACTTAAAAGTTGTTCCTCTTAAAACAAATATGCATTATGGAGTAGAATGTCATCATTGCATGAATTTTTAAGCTAAAACTCTAACCCTTACTTGCCTAGTTCATGTCCAGGTGTACCATTACATGAGGGGGGAGGGAGTAAGGGGTGGGCTCTCTTTTTTCTTTAAACATGGTCTTCGGAGAACATGTGAAGTTGGTAGGAATTTTATATCACGGCAAGCCCGGAAAGCTACCAGTGGCCCTTGGTCTGCAGAATTATCTTCAAAACCAGCAATCGCAGACTTCTGCCAGATCTAGGTAGGTCAGGTACACTGAAGGTCAGGCACACATAATCCCATCTCTAAAGCACACACCCTCATGGAAGTGTGACTGAAGTCCCTCCCCCCACTACCCTTCTCGCCAGCTTCGTCGCCCCAAGCCCGCTCATACCACTCAGTTACCAGTTTACATCAGTGACTTTTCTTCAACCCCCTCCTGACTGGTGAAACATTCAACACTTACTGTAATTTTCATTTATGTGGATAGCCGCATCATTACTAAAAAAAAGTAAGGTCACCAATTCAGTTTGTCTCTAAAAACTTTTCCTTGTGCCCTGGCTGGTGTGGCTCGGTTGGTCGGAGCATCAACCCGTAACCCAAAGGTTGAGGTTTGATTCCCACTCAGGGCACATACCTAGGTTGCGAGTTCGATCCCGTATCTGGATGCATACAGGAGGCAGCCAATCAATGTTTCTCTCATCCGTGTTTCTCTCTCTCCCTCCCTCTCTCTCTAAGACCAATGAAAAAAAAAAATGTCCTCAGCTGAGGATAAAAATGTAAAACTTATATTGTAAAATACATTACATTAAAAAGTGCATAACCAGGGCAGCCCGCCTCCAAGATGGCCTCAATGATCCTGCCTCCAGTATTCACGCTCCTCTCCCACAGTGAGCAGGGCTGGCATGGACATCCAACACGATGCCAGGGAAATGATGCAGTGTGGCTCCTAGGGCTAGGAGAGAGAGCAGCACCCCCTCACTCTCGGGAGGAAAGCTGGCTGCCGCGTCCTGAGGACTCACAGGTGCTCTAAAGACAAGCCCACATGCTGAGGAACTGAGACTTCCTCAAACAGCCAAGGGAGTTCGCCCTTTTAAGAGCAGCAGACGCTCCAGCCCAGTCAACCCTTCAGGTCACGGCTGCTTCAGCTGCTACCGTGACCGCAATGTCACGCAAGACCCCAAGTTAGAGCCACAGAGCTAAGCTGCTCCTGACTTCCTGACCTACACAGAAGCTGTGAGGCCATAGATGTTTATCAGTGTGTTCAGCTGCTAGGTTTTGAGTTAATGTTATACTGTAATAACCACATGTCAGATTAAAGAATGATAAAATAAAGCCCATGTACCTAATACCCAGTCGATGGTGTGGGGGTTTCGGTTTGGGCTTGTTTGCTTGTTTGTTTGCAAGACCTGAGTGCCCCTTCCTCTCACCTTCTACTCCCCCTCACCATGACCCGCCTGCCTGCACAGATAAACACCAGCCTGAATTCTGAGTTAATTATTCCTTTGCTCCTCTTTATGGTTTTACCACATAGGTATTCTCAAAACATTGCTGTACGTTGCCTGGTTGCAAGCCTCATATAAACGAAACAAACTGTATGTATTCTTTTAAGACTTGCCTCTTAAGATTTTGAGATTCGTCCCTGTTGACTCATGGCTGTAGTAGATTTTTCCCCGCTATGTATTTCTCATTGTATGCACATATCCACAATTTACTGCTCTATTCTACTACTGAGGATCATCTCAGGAGCTTTCAGGTTTTTGCTGTATGAATAAATGCTGCCATTCACAGCCCAGGGTTCCTCGCCCAGAGGACTCAGCAAGTCTCTCCACGGCACATACCTAGCAGAGGGGAGCTGGACGTTGGATTGCAAAGTTCAACTCTCCTAAGGAATGCCAAACTGTTTTTGAAAGTGGTTGTGTACAACCAACTCTGAAGCCACCTTTCCTGTCTGTCTCCAAATAAAAGCCATGCCTGTTTTGCAAAAGCTCTCAACCAACAAAAGAGAAAGCTTTTCCTATCGGCAGCATCACTACTGCAAATAAATAGTACCCCAAAGCAGTGACTAAGACAGCTGCAATGCATCAGTCACAGGACCTCAGTACAGACTTCAGAATGACGATGCAGACCCAGCCAGCACCACGCACAGCCCACAGGGATAAGTCAAACTGGATTTCTAGACCGGCGTTAAATTCACAGTCTTCTTCCCAGTGGAACCACACGCGTGGTCCCATCTTATTGCTGTCATCTCGGAGGGGGGAAAAATTAATTCACATACAACCCAGCCAAATTCAAGATTAAAGCAGGAGAGTCAAATCATTTCAATAAAATAGCATCTTGGTTGTTTTTTTTTTAACAGAGAGCTGGCTGTGTTTTTTACATATTCACCTATAACATGAGATTTTTATTTACAATATCTAATTTTATATGTAGGAATTCTACAAAAAATACAGGTGTATTCTCTGTACACACAAATAAAGTTCTTTTAGATTTAGTTAAATCAATTTCTTAAACAGCAACAGTAATTTTTATGATAATTTATCTGTATTTCGAGTAAAAACAATATCGACATTTGTGTTGGCATTAAATACATAAAATGAGGAACTCTTTCAATTGGAGCAGGAAGGAGAGAAGAAAATTACTGTGAATTTCAAGAAGGTTCACATCACATCACTGAAAACAATAATGGCACTAGACCAGCAATATGAGGTCATTTCAACTCAACCTCCTGACAGTTCTTACTTGTGTCTTTACAATCATTTATCCTTACGAGGTAGGAACTATTATTGCACCCTTTATACAGATGGCGAAAACTGAGGCACAGAAAGCAATGAAGTTGTGCATACTCACACAGCTGATACGTGGCAGAACAAGAATTTGAACCCAGGAGGTTCACTCCAGAATCCACATTCTTAATCACTACTCTAAGCAGCTTTTTCAGCCCCCGAGACCAGCCAGAAAGCCCTGCAATGGTGACAACTATTTAGTACCTACCAGTTACTAAGCATCTACAATGTGCCAAACACTTATTAAGTGCTCTGTGGCATTACTTCTAACCCTCCCCACATCTCTCCCGGACCTGTGTTATTCCCATTTTATGGCTGAAAAAACTTAGGCTCCAGAAGTTTAAGTACTTGACCAAAATCATATAGGCAATAACAAAAAATGGTGGGAATGCCACTTGAACCTTGTCTCTGACTTCAAATTTCATGCTCTTTCTACAGTGGGCCTCCTGGACAAAATAAAATTACCTAGTCCCAGGCTTTGTGGTAGCGAAATTCGACCTTAGGTCCCAGAAAAGCCCCCCTGAAGGAAACAGACGCCATATTGGGAGAAGGTATGCTGGCCTTCTGGATGAGCAGTGGGTGGCAGATGCCATACCCTCGTGACAGGCAGAGGTGGAGTGAGTGTCAATAAGACCAGCAGGCACAGTCAGAAAGCCAGGGCTCGACAGCACCTCCTTACGGGGTTACACTGGGCAGGTCAAATGGCCTCTCCACACATGTTCTCATCTTTAAAATGGGGCTTTTAAAAAAAGTTTGTTGAATTTATTGAGGTGACACTGGTTAATAAAATGATATAGGTTGCAGGGATACAATTCTACAACACTCCCACATCATCTGTATATTGTACTGTGTGTTCACCACTCCAAGTCAAGGCTCCTTCTGTCACCATGTAAAATGGGGCTTCTTTTATTTCAAAGGGTTGTTGTGAGGATTTAAGAGACTAACACATAAAAGGGACCTGGCACACAGTAGGCATCAGACACATGCTTAGCAATTGCAGAAGTGAAAACGTGCTCTAGCTATCTCACAGGAAAAAGCAGCAAGCCAATTTTAACAATAATACGCTTGCTTCCACAAAGCCTCGCATACTCCATGATGGATGATTGACAATCTGTTAAAGGCCATCTTTGCATCATGATTTTTTAAAACTAATGTTACTATTTCCTCTTTCTGTCCTAACCTAAATAGAAAAATTTTGCCAAGTAGATCAACCCTTTATGATATTAGTAAAAGTTAAGACATTCTTTACATAAACATGGGAACTGGAATGCACTCAAAGTGAAATATTTGTCTCATTTAACTTTTCTGTTACGGACTTCAGAAAACCTTAAGCAGTCACTTCAAACAGCAACATCTCTTCAAAGTATTTCCAGGTTTCTGGAAATCATCCCAAGTTACCTGGCCAATAACACATACATGCATACACAAAGGCTTGATTAAATGACTAGGTAAATGACAAAAATAATTTCAGCAACACTTCATACACCAATGCAATGAGAAATCAGCTTCCTCCATAGTAGCCCTTTTGCACACCTAAGATTAGGTGAAGTATGAAATGTGAACTTAGAAACAGAGCACTCAGGTTAGCTACCAGCCATCTCCGCAGTAACTGGTCCTCTTCGCAGGAAGGATAAGGTAGTAGTAGCCCTGCAGCACTGTAGGTCTGCTTTGCAAAACTGGCCCAATCACATCTTTCTTGACTAAATGATACAATCAATCAGTAAGCTACACAGAGGAAACGGAGAAAGACATTCCTTAAAAGGAAAATGCTGAATCTTGTATTGGTTCTAATATTTGATCCGGAATGAAGTAGGAGACCCAACAAAGGACACTCTTCCAGAGGGAGGTAGCCACTGAGGGGTAGAAACAGCTTCAGTAAAATATGAGATGTCTCAAGAGAAAAGGAGCAGCCGTTGCTAACGGCTTCTCAGTGTATATCACAGACCAGACCACTGCTTAATGCATGTCCTACATTCTTCTTTAAAACCCTCACTCAGTAACCTTCAGGGAAAATAATATAGGTCCCTATTTAACAGTGGAATAAAATGACTCAGAGATTAAATGACTTGCCTGAAGCCATAGAACTAGTAACTGGGTATAAGAGCTGGCTCATAGCACATGGTAGGTACTCAATAAATATCTGTTGAACATGAGGTCTTTGGGTCTCCTCCACAGAAACAGGAAACACTATTTACCTCCTGAGGATTTTGTAAGGACAAAATGAGATTATGTCTATGAAGTTCCTAGTTCAATGCCTTGACCTCTGGAATACACTGTGGTACATGGGCAACAACGTGGATATAAAAAGCTAGGTACAATAACCACCTGGAATAGGGTTATTATAATGACAATGGGCATAACAAACTTCATAATGGATACAAGATATACGGATATATGTAACAGGCAGAAGAATGGCAACAAGGAATTGAAAAGATGATCAACATTACTGATCATTAGCAAATTAAAATCACAAAGAGATACCATTTCACACCTACCAGAATGGCTAAATTTTAAAAATTGGCAATATAATTTATGGGAAAGATGTAGGGTAACAGACTCTCACACACTGCTGGTGGGAGTGCAATGATGAATGGGCCAACAAACTGAACTGTGGTACATCCATACGGTGGAATACTATTTAGCAATAAAAAGGGACAAATTATAGACACACACAACATGGATGAATCTCAAATGCATTATGCAAAATGAAAGAAGCTATCTCAAAAGGGTACAGTCTCTATAATCCTACTTATATGATATTCTAGGAAAAGTAAACCTGTAGTGACAGAGAAAACGGCAGTGTTGCCAGGAGTTCTGGGTGGGGGAGGGTTTCACAACCAAGAGGCAGCACTGGAGAATTTCAAGGGTGATGGACTGTTCTGTATGCTGTTTATAGTGGTGATTATACGCATCAGTGCATGGGGTAAAACTCATAGAACTATATACTCAAAAACTGAATTTTTTACTGGTAAATTTTTTAAATCATCAAAGAATAATTTAAAATCATGGGAAGAATTGGTAGGTCTTGGTGAATGAAAGCTGACATTTGTGTGAAGGAAGGTGGTGGTGACATGTGAGGGTCAAGTAGCTCTGAAGTTCCTTGCCAAGGAAACCATAATGGTGCAGGAGACCAGGAAGGGTCAGTGTGTGGGGCAACACAGAGGCTCTGAGAGGCACAGGGGTCAGGACCCTTGATTTCTAGCCTGATTTCACCAAGTGATGACTGTGTGAAATTACACAAGCTACCTCATGCCACCCCTCCGGAGCCCTAGTTTAGCTAACTCTAAAATGAAACAGTGAAGCAAATAATCTGGAAGGTTCTTCCCCACTACAAACATTCTAAAGCCAATTTGCTTTTAAGCTATCGAGTCTAGGAAGACAGCAGGACAAATAAGTAGAAATGCCCTGATATGGAAAAAGAGCTATGCATCCTCACAAATGCCATCAGGAAACAAAAGAAAGTGAAAACCATTGATGTGTGTGGATAGTAAAGTGATGGAGGGTGAAGTAGCCAATAGCAGGAAAAAGACAGGAGAAGACTCAGAATATCACCTTCTTGCATAACAGAAACCAAGAAAATATCAGTTTCATTGGGGCAGGGGATGAAGGGTTGGAAAAACTCAAGCATCGAATGCTGAAAAAGTCGAGACAAATGAAGACTGATAAAACAAGACTAGCATATGATGCAGAATTCCACTTCTGGGCATTTATCCAAAGAAACTCAAAACACTAATTCGAAAGACATATGCACCCCCTATGTTTACTGCAGCATTATTTACAATCGCCAAGATATGGAAGCAGCCTAAGTGGCCATCGATAGGTGAATGAATAAAGAGGATGTGGTACATATATACAATGGAATATTACTTGGTCGTAAAAAAAGAATTAAACCTTGGCATTTGTGATAACATGGATGGACCTGAACAGTATCATGCTGAGTGAAATAAGTCAGACAGAAAAAGACAAATACCACATGATTTCATTTATATGTGGAATCTCAAAAACAAAATAAACAAACAAAACAGAAACAAACTAATAGATACAGAGAACAAACTGATTTTTGCCAGATGAGAGGGAAGCTAGGGGGATGGGTGAGAAAGGGGAAGGGATTAAAAATCACAAACTGACAGTTACAAAACAGTCACAGGGATGTAAAGTATAGCACAGGGAATATAGTCAAAATTACTGTAATAACTCTGTATGGTATCAGATGGGTACTGGACTGATTGGGGTGATCACTTCATATGTTATATAAATGTCTCATCACTATGCTGTACATCTGAAACAAATATATTTCATGTCAACTGTAACTTTAAAAAATTTTTTAAACCAACAACAGAGTATACAGATATTTCAGAGATCAAGAGAGTGGGTGACTGGCCACAAAAGTAACTGAAAGGCTACCATCAAACTGCATGCTGTCTGAATATATCTTGATTGTGTCCAAATTGTTTTGCCTGTGTATCTTCAATCAGCTCTGCCTTCATCTTTGCTGTTAGAGCCTAGAATTTAATAAAACATGTAGGTGTAGTTTTCCTGCAATAGCCTCTATCAGAGGCTGCAATTTTCAAAATTTAGAATTTCCTAGAAATTAAGAATATGACTGTTAAGTGCCAGTGAGCCATTTATGCAAAGACTCCAGAATTCTAGAATGGAAACAAACATTTTGTTTGTAAAAGACTTAATAGAATGTAAAGAGTACAACTTAAGGTTTAAGATTTTACTGTTGCATTATTAGTGCGTGAGGCAGGAAAATAGCTGAAGTCAATAATATTCCCAAACTGACCAATCAAAATGTGACAAATCCTTCACCTCTGTCCAGAGCATGCCCTAGAACAGCACTTAATGAGCTTCAACTCTTTCAGCCAAAGGAACCCAGTGAGACACACCACTCTGAGCATTTAACTAGAACTGAAGGAAAATTAGGGAAATTAACAGTTCTAAAGTACACCTGTGTGGACTCTGAGACAGAAGATACTTACCAAGAAAGACTCCAGCTGGCTAACTGTGCTCAAATTTAAAAGAAGATCCTCGTAGTCATTTCTAAACCTGGGCCTCTCGTGCAAATCACACTTTGGGGAGAAACCTGCACTGTGTTCCTGCCATCCGAGCCAATCCTTACAAAGGAATTCCCAGAATCCTATTTCAACCAATAGGACTGAGGTTTCCAATCCAACCAACACTGTGCAGTTATATCCCCATGAGTACCTTCACTGACCAATGGTAGTGACTGCATTCTGACAAATCTGGACAGTGCCTTTTGGACCAATCAAATTGCAACAATCTAGAGTCCTCATTTGCATGAGGATGGACCAATCAGGAACCACAGACGGGGACTTCTGTCTATGTTAAGTCAGCTCCTCTCTGGTTCCAAGTGTGCACTTTCCTTTTCCACCAGAGGCTGAAGACTGCATTTTTCTGACCCTGGAGTCAAAACTGAACACCAAAGATAAAACACCCAGAACATCTTGCCAGGCCAGAGAAGAGCACGTGGAGCAGAGCAGAGCAGGCAGAGCACAGGAGAGCAAAGCAGAGCAGGACTGAACTGAACTGAACTGAACTGTCCAGCCAGGGCGGGCCTCACCCCAGGGCTGCCTCACAGCCATGCTGGTCCTCAACCATGCTGTACAACTGAAGTATAGCCAGGCTGTATCTCAACTGAGCCATCTGCACTGAATAAAATTTCCTTCAACACACCCCAACTTGGGGATGCCTGTTGGCATTGAATTGGCACTTATGATCATTGGTGCCAATTTGATACCTGCAATCAAAGTTAATAGAAAATTTTTCCAATACCACTTCTTCTGCCAATTTCCTTTTTTGATTATTAAATGTGAAAACATCAACATGATGTAACCTGGTTATAAAAGAAGAGAAAGAGCAGACAATTTCAGCTGAACCCTTGGTCACTTTACCATTAACAACTCACTCACTTTGGGCAAATCTCTTCACTGCTTATCTCCCTTTCTGCATTATAAAATGGAGATAATCATATGTTCCCATCTAGCACTCAGGCTCCCAGCACCTGGCGCTGGATGAGACCATGTCTGTGGAGGCACTTAAAGAGAATACAAATAAAAAGACAAACACAAGGTGTCATTATTGCTATTCCATACGGGGCGAGTGGGGGGAGAGTATATTTCAATCACATACAATCATATCCAACTGCCTCTTTCAAGTCAGCCATATGCTTCTCTTCAACCACAGCTGGGCTGTTGAGCAGATGCTGGGATGGATACAGGCAGAAAGGTGGTGAAAGAGAAATGTGCCTGTCCTCTTATTTCCGGAAGATAAAAAAAGTGATTTCTTATCCATTTATACCCTGCTAATCTTTTCTGAGAGCATCCTATGTGTCAGATACCATGCTAGACACTAAAAAGAATGAGATTAAAAAAAAATAGAAGAAGCCTCTCAAGCGCATTCAGTCTGGAAACAGCGAAGTAGCCAGTCACAACCCTGCGTGCTTGGAATTATCCAGTCAGGCACAGGGGAAAAACCTACCCAGACGGCTGGGTGGGTTAAGACAGCGATGCTCCTCACAGAGGAGGTGATGCTCTCGTCAAGTCTTAAAAGATGAGAAAAAATTAGATGAATGAAGCAGGGCCAAAGCATTCTAAGCACATAAAAGTTGTGGAAGCAAAGAACCAGCAGGGGAGGGAAAGGGAAGGTAAGAGGGATGACAAGAAACAAATGATGGACATTCATGTATTCACCTGAGGCACTCTGGCTTTCTGTTTGGGGCAACGGAAACCACGGACTTTTTAATCAGGACTGACGTGACCACCCTTGCAGTTCAGGAAGAGGACTGTGTCAACAGCTGGGAGAACAGAATGAAGAAGACAGGCCAGAATTGGATAGCTATATAGAAATCCAGGCAGGAAGTGATGAGAGCTTAAGAATAGGGATAAATGCAAGAGATAATAAAGACAATGACTTTACTTTGAGGACTGGAAGGATACAGGAGTAGAGAGGACAAGGAGCTGTGGATGAGTCCCTGGTTCTCTCTGTCATGATGACTGAGAAGAGGATGGTCTTTCACAAGATGCTAGAAAAAGTGCAGATTGGGCAAGCAAGATGAATTCATGCTGTACTCTGTCACTTTGTACATGGCTTCATGTATAGCAGATTACACTGTACATTTGTGACCAACTAAAATATCACACTCCTCATCATTTACTTGGCTATTCTAAATTCCCACAGGCAAGAGGACCTCTTAAAATGGAATGTCTAAGCAAGAACTCACTTCCACGCTCTTAACTTCTCAGAAGACAGAGTGAGAACGGCCTTCACATGAAAGAGGGTAAGTGGCTTACCCGAGGCCAACACAGCCAGACAAAAAAAGAACTAAACTCTAATCCCGGATGGTGTGCTTCCAGAAGATCAGCTTTTCATCTAGTATGCTATACTGCTCCATTAAGGGCCTGGTGCTATTTATAATATGTATTGGGTTGGCCAAAAAGTTCCTTTAGCTTTTTCCATAAAATAAAAGATACATTGTTCATTTTTACCAATAACTTTATTGATTTGGTTTTTTTTAGTATATCGGCTATCTCTTGCACGGCAAAACATTTATTGTTCTCAATAATAAATTGTTCCTGGGCAGTGCAGACTGTCTCGATTTGATCGCTATCAACTTCTGTGGGTCTACCCAACCGTGGAGCATCATCCAGTGAGAAACTTCCAGCATGAAACTTCGCTAACCACTTTCACACATTCAGTCAGTCACAGCACCTTCTCCATACACTACGCAAATCTTTCTTTATGTTTTAGTTGTGCTTTTACCTTTCTTGAAGTAAGAAAGCATAATACACGGAAAATGTTGCATACTTTCTTCCACCTTCAATATTAAAATGACTACACAAAAATTCACCAATTTTTCTTTTTTCTTTTTATTTTTAATTATATTTTATTGATTATGCTATTACAGTTATCCCAATTTTCCCCCATTGCCTCCAGCCACCCAGTACACCCCACTCCCTCAAATGCTCTTCATATCATTGATTCTGTCTATTCTTTTTTGCTTAGTTTGCTTTTTAGATTCAGTTGTTGATACATATGTATATATTATCATTTTATTGTTCATAGTTTTGATCTTATTTTTCTTAAATAAGTCCCTTTAACATTTCATACAAAAATGGTTTGGTGATGATGAACTCCTTTAGTTTTTTCTTGTCTGGGAAGCTCTTTATCTGCCCTTTGATTCTAAATGATAGTTTTGCTGGGTAGAGCAATCTTGGCTGTAGGTCCCTGCTTTTCATGATTTTCAGTATTTCTTGCCAATCACTTATAGGAACTCTGCTGTAGGTAACTAACTGCTTTTCTCTTGCTGCTTTTAAGATTCTCTCTTTATCTTTAACCTTTGGCATTTTAATTAGCATGTGTCTTGGAGTAGGCTCTTTGATCTATCTTGTTTGGGACTCTCTGAGCTTCCTGGACTTGCATATCTATTTCCTTCACCAAATTAGGGAAGTTTTCTTTCATTATTTTTTCAAATAGATTTCCAATTTCTTATTCTTTCTCTTCTCCTTCTGGCACCCCTATGATGCAAATGTTGGAACACTTGAAATTGTCCCAGAGGCTGCTTACACTATCCTCACTTTTTTGGATTCTTTTTAATTCTTGCTGTTCTGATTGGTTGTTTTTGCTTCCTTATTTTCCACGTCATTGATTTGATTCTTGGCTTCATCAACTGTACTGTTGTTTCCCTGTAAATTGTTCTTTATTTCAATTAGTGTATCCTTCATTTTGGTCCGGATCTTTTTTATGTTGTTGAGGTCCTCACTAAGTTCCTTTGAATATCCTTATAACCAGTATTCTGAACTCTGCAACTGATACATTGTTTATCTCTGTTTTGTTTAGTTCTTTTTCTGGAGTTTTGATCTGTTCTTTCATTTGGGCCATGTTTCTTTGTCTCCTCATTTTGGCAGCCTCCCTGTGTTTGTATCTATGTATTAGGTAAAGCTGTTGTGACTCCCTATTTTGGTGGCATGGCTTAATGTAATAGGCCCTGTAGGGTCCAGTGACACAGCCTCCCCTAAAACCCAAGCTGGGTACTCAAGGTGCACCCTTCATGTGGGCTGAGTATGCCCTCCTCTTGTAGTTGAGCCTTGATTGCTGTTGGCAGGTCAATGGGAGGGATTTTCCCAGGTCAGTGAGCTGCAAGGACTGGCTAGGACTACTGACCACCAACCTCTGCCCTCCATGGAGGATCAGCTGTACAGGGGCAGGGTGGTGGTACTCCGACATGGTCTATAGCTGTCCCCTGGGTACACAGGCTCTGGAGTTTCCAAACAGTGCAGACCAAGGTCAGCCTCAATCTGTGTTCTGCCCAGAGCCACCCTGCATGAACTATAAAACAATCTGAGATGGATGCTACTTGTGCTGGCTTGGAGATTATCAGGAAAACCAAGCTGTGGATCTAGGCTCTGCTGCTGGTGCCTCACCTGGGCCACTTAGCAAGAGGTACAGAGGCAAGGTGCTTAGAGGATTTAGGAAGTTTGAGGCATGAGCCATGACAAGCCATTCATATGTAAAAGTCATGGTTAACAACTTGGCTGGGCTTGTAAGTTGGGTGGGACAGAGTCTCAGGGGATCTCTAGGGCAGCACAATGTTTAGCACGTTGATGGAGTCTCAGATATGGCCCCCATGTGCCCGTTCTGTGGCTCTGTTGCATGAGGGCTCAGAAAAGGGACAATGGCCTCTGCCCACCTTTCTGTCTGGCAGAAAGCTGTCCCCTAGCTCCTGCCTTGGTGCCTGACACTTCAGTTCCTCCCCATATGTCACTGGTGCCTTTCACGTTGCTACCCCACTGCTGGAGCTCAGAAGGGGTGAGTCTGAGTAAGTCTGTGTGTGGGTTTTTCAGAGGAACTTATTGGGACTCCAGAAGTTTCTTCCACCGACTCAATCCCTGCTGGGTTTTGCAGCCAGAAGTTATTGGGATTATTTTCCTGGCATTGGAACCCTGGGTTGGGGGACCTGGTGTTGGGCTGGGACTCCTGGCTCCCAAGATATCCATCCAGAATTTTCATCTACCACAGATGGATATGAGAGCAGCCCACTCCATGTTTCTGCCCCTCCTACCAGTCTGAATTAATGTTGTTTCTTTAATTCCGTAGTTGTCAGACTTCCGTTCAATTTGGTTTCTGGTGGTTCAAAGTGATGGTTATTTAAATGCACGCTGATATGTCAGCTGTCACAATACAATCTAGCAAAATTGTTTCTAATGAAGTTAATGACAACTAAGTGCTACTAGAGCCATCTTATAGAGAAAAAAAAATGAACTTTTTGGCCAGCCCAACAATAATGGTTCAATAGTCTTATATTCTGGCCACTGTATTCTTCTTTTATGACTTCCTTCTGAGAACAGAGTCTGGCCACCCTGAACTACCTAGTTTCAGCCCCTTGAAACAGAATTCCCACTGGTGAGGTCTGGATCAGCTGTCTTGGTACCCTACAAAACCCTTTCCCATCTCTGCTTCTTAAAGTTCAATCCAATAGCTACTTCTGATAACCAGCCACTCTGGCTCGGCAAACGCAGGGAGAATATTGTGGTTTTTATAGAAGCTATGTCTGAATTCATTTAACCTACCTTATATCATGGTATGAAAAGTTCCTTGAGGGCAGTCCTTACTTAACTCATGTTTGTATCACTGGATGAACTTAGTATAATACTTCTCCCACTTCAATAGCTTGCTTCCTGTGACAGTGTCAGTTCTGGGAAGAAGGGAGGGGAAGGCACTGGACAAGAATACAAGCACTGTCCTAGGCATGACAGAGCAGCGAACCAGATGGAAAGATCCTTGAACTCAGAGTCCAGTGGAGACAGGATGTTTAAAATACACACACACCCCTCAAATACACAAAATATTTGGTAAAACTGGAGGCTGGGTATACATGTTCATTATAATATTTTCTATATTTGTCTGATTAAAATATTTTCATAATAAAATGAGAATAAACAAATATAAAACCTCTACTCCCTGACAGAATTCACTAGTCAAACCGATTCAGTTGCAAAGGTTGTAGAGAGAGAAAATCTTATTTGAGTCTATTATGTTTTTAACATCACGCTCTACAGCTAGCTGAAAAAGCAATGAAGAGAAATGCATTAACTGTGTGTGTGATGGAAACACACTAATTTAGACACTGTAAGTTCAAGTGAACAGTAAAATGAGGTGCTCGGTCAGCCTAGACTTTCCTCATCTACCTCTCATCTCCACATCCCTGCAACGGCAGATAATAAAAGGAAAACAGAGCCACTTTCTATTGTAGTTCGGCCTTAGGAAAGGAAGCCCGAGTAATGACCACTACCGTCTATGCTCTACTTTCAGTGTGCTGATACGATCCCATAACAAATCCGAAAGATGAGCACTGTTATCCCCGCTTTAAAAACGAGGAACTCAGATTTGAACAACTCGAGTAATTTGATCAACATCCCATTCGCAGTGACTGCAGAGTGGGGCGCCCAATCCCAGCTGTGCCGAGTCAAAACCCTTATTTGCATTTCCACTGCGCCACGACGTATGCCTCCCGATATCGGGTATTCCATCTCTCATTCTTTTTACACTTCTGGGCTCCACAATTGAGTGAATCTGATAGAGAAAATATCCAGCAGACAGAGCAATAAATTTTTTTAAAAAAGAAAAACAAGAAATCACAGTCTTGAGATATACAGTATCAGAAACTCTACCACCCAATGTTAACTCAAGGCAATAAAGAAAATTGAGTGGTAAAGAAAAATAAACTGTACAATTCTCTACAGTCATAAAAGAAATCTTGCATAACTATTTTAAACTGAACAGACGTAACATTTGAAAGGACCTTAAAGATGCAATTGGTAACAAACCTGTGAGAAATGAATTCTTATAGTCAATTTCTAATACTACTTATCTTTAAACATTTGTTACTGTAAGGAGTCCACAGAATTTGTCTTCTACATGCAGTACGGGCAATGGGAAAACAAGAGTGTATATGAGCAGGTTGAGGTTGTATTATTTAAGAAAAGCCCAACACTTGAAATAAATGTCATTGTTTATTCTAATGGGATTCAAGTTAACTATTCTGGAAATGAAGTACAGATGAGAAAGGTCAGATTTAATCTCTACATCAATATTTCTGACCCCTAGAGTTTATTCCTAAAATACAGGCCTCTGGGCACAGAAGGTTCTTGCACTTTCTCCATCATTTCCCCCTCACAGTCTATGTTTAAGGGGCCCAAACTGCTCTGACCATACCTCCTAGACAGTAGGAGCTTTTTGAGTCAAAACCAAACAATGGGGGTCCAGCACTCTACCAGCTAGACCCCCATTCCTCCACTACCCCACCTCAAAGAAAGGGGACTGCTCCCCCTGCCTGAGCCTGCACATGCCCAGCTGAGAGCTGAACCTCACACATTCACATGTATAAGTCATACAGAAATGCCAGGGAAGGAGTCCAAGAAGAAATCACTGGGAAGGTAAAAGGACCAGAAATATAGAGAGCCTCAAAGATTCAAAGAGGGCCCTGGCTGGTGTAGCTCAGTGGACTGAGCACCAGCCTGTGAACCAAAGGGTCGCTGATTTGATTTCTAGTCAGGGCACATGCCTGGGTTGCAGGTCAGGTCCCCAGTAGGGGACACTCGAGAGGCAACCACACACTGATGTTTCTCTCCCCCTCTTTATCCTTCCCTTCCCCTCTCTCTAAAAATAAATAAATAAAATATTTTAAGGAAAAACTTAAAAAAAAATTCAAAGAGGGAAAAGGAAATAAAAGAGGGGCGTTCCAGGACAGCAAAGGAGGAGGCAGAGGAGGAAGGAGCACCCAATGCCACAGGGTCAGAAGTGGTGTGGCCTTAGCAATCTCAGCGGAGAGGTCAGGGAAGGCTCAGATAAGAAGGAGCTCAGTAGCAGATGGAAGATACAGACACTGTGATTATAAATGGTCTGGAGACATTTATTTGGTCATGTTCCTCTTTTGATCAAAACCTCCTCCAGAGTGAGGTCTACCTTCCCCTAACACACCCAGCAGCAGTAAAGACACAGAGCACTGGGTACCACTGGTCCATCAGGGGGCGCACAGGCAGGACCCTGCATCTCTGCCAGGCTCTCAACACCACCTCCTACAACCCAAGCAGAACCAGAGGGCCACAATGCAGCAGAGTCTGTACCTTCAAAATCACACTTCCAGTCAACCACCAAACGCATGTCTCAAAACAGACTTCCACGGTAAACCTGAAGTCGTTTGCCAAGAAAGCTGATGCAGTGCCAGGTGAGTGAGCTACACTCAAAATTTTAATAGTACAAAAATATCCCAATTATCTTTTTTCCAGAGATGCGTCTGATTATACCTTGCATGTTAAACCACAAAAATTTATTCAGGCAGTATTACAATTATTCTTTGAAGCAGAATATTTGACTGATTGCCAAAAAGTGATTAACTAAATATGTAAATTATATGACTAAGTATCAAACATATATATTAGTTTGTTCTAGAGGTCACCTATTTAAATCAGAACGCTACAAATACACACATACACACACATGCATACACACACCTATCAGTAAAAAGACCAAGGCAAATGCCAAAAGGTGATTAAACAAAAAAGATCATACAGCAAGAAAGCAGACTTTTAATATAAAAGTGAAATCCACAATGCTCAGTAAACCCAACAAGAGGCCTCACTCTTAGATATGTTGCATGCTTTCGGAAAACGTGGGCGGTGTAAGCAGACCTGACTGGCATTGTTTAAACCACGGTCAATCACATCGGGCTCTTATCCAGGCTCTCTTACCGCGAGACAGGAGGTAACTTCAGTTTCCCACATCTCGGCAAAAACGACCTGAATCGTGTCACTGCAGGTGACTGTGCACCAAGCCAGGAGCCCACCAAGAGGAGTCCTGTGGAGAATGCGTTGCTCTATATTCTCCATCAGGCCTCTTCTACCACAGCGATTTGGAGGAATACACAGGTTTAAACCAAGAGTGCTTGCTGCATGCACACAGCTTGCCGCCCAGGACCCCAGCTCCCCTTCCAAACAGAAACTTCTTAGCTGCCTCAGTGAGACAAGGTCAACCATATCTGCATGTCCAGAAAATTCTGATGAGAATTTTACCAGCTAAGACTGACACTACTGCCAAATTTTCCCTCTTGAGGCACTGACAGGCAGGAGATATTAAAGCAAAAGATATGAAAACACCAGGCTGTTTTCTAAGAACCCTGACAGGTCTCACTCAAGGCCGCTGCCAAGTTCCCTGGTGCTGCTGCTCTGAAGCACAGTGAAGCTGCTTGCTTGACCTCAGGCAAATCCTGATGCTTTCAGCTGAATGCTGTTGGAAGTGCTTGGATGTTCTCACGTCAGTGAGGAGGCATTTCCTTGACCCAACTTGGATAGGATGGCCCTCTACTGAAACTGATCACAAGACATATTTGTTATTACATAAAAAGCCTGTTTAAAGATGTCTGACTTGAACAGACTTAAAGCAGTATTATTCATAATAGCCAAAAGGCAGAAGCAACCCAAGCGTCCACTGATGGATGAATGAATGAACTGTGGTATACACATGCAATGGAATATCCTTAAGCCTTAAAAGAGAAAGGATACAGGCTACAGGATGGATGAAGCATGCAAACAGCATGCTAAGTGAAATACGCCAGACACAAGAGGACAAATACGTTATGATTCCACTTACATAAGGCCTAGAATTGTCAAATTCATAGACGAAGAAAAATAGAATGTTGGTTGCCAGGCCTGGGGGAAGGGGAAATGGAAAGTTATTTAGTGGGTACAAAGTTTCAGCCTGAGGTGATGAAAGAATTCTGAAGATGGATGAAGGCCATGGCTGCCTAACAATGTGAATGAACTCAATGCCACAGAACTGTGCTCTTAAAACTGATTAAAATGGTAAATTTTATGTTATATATAGTTTGCTAATTAAAATACATTAAAAATGTTTCTACTTTTTAAAAGCAGATTAGGTTCAAGACATTTTCAGTAATAGCTTAGAAATATTATATTTTAAATCTATGTAAATAAAATACATATTTCTATGTATATTTGAGGATCCACCAAAACTGTCTTCAGTTTCAAAATCTGGCCCAAATCTGAGCATTGGTTTCAATCTGAAAGACCGAAGAACAAAACGCCTTCTTGAAATGTCATTTCTGGCATCCTCAAATCGGTGCGTGATCAAGGACTGTACCACATCCACGTAATGTCAGCAATATGCACAAGGCACATCGCTCAAATATTTACTGGTAATAGCTGAAGATTCATTACGTGATCAAGGACTGTACCACATCCACATAATGTCAGCAATATGCACAAGGCACATCACTCAGATATTTACTGGTAATAGCTGAAGATTCATTCCCCCAAACTGGTGAGCATTCCAGATGTATCACTGAATAAAAATCTCCCCACAAAGACTCCCAAGGGTAGCACCCCTATGTGACACCCAAGGGATTTTGTCATGTACCTAATATGAGATGTTCAAAGACAGGATAGGGTGGCTGGTTATTACATATTTGAAAAGGCAACTTCAACAAAAGAAAACTCAAACACTGTACTTTGCAGATAACAGCATGACATAACATGCTTACTAACACCGTCAAAAGAGCATGCTAACGACCGACGGTTACTTGGGGAAAGTGGCTGATTATTAGAAACCGAGATGCCTTGAGAGAGCAGACATTTCTCACATGTCACACCCCGAAAGTTCTTTCTGTCATTCTTCTCCAGGGTATATGCTGGAATGGATGAGCAGGCACTGAAAGCTGAGATGCAGATGGAGATTTGGAACACAGCTTTGTTATCTTGAAAGCCAATTACGCTGCTCCACTGCCACACTTCAGAGCCAAGGCTTAAGGACTCGTTTTTCTCTCCTCTGGCTGTGTGAAGCCGCAGTCGCACACAAAAGGACCAGGAAAAAATGTGTATACGGGCCACAACCTTACTGCTCTTCCTGAGACTATTCAGGTGAGTCCGCATTCAAGCGCTGCACAGAGCTGGGGTGAGGGGTACCTTTAATGAAACTGCACCATCACCACCAAGGAAATCTTCAGTTCCAGGAGTTAGTGAGAGAAGAAGCCAGTGTCTATTCGACAAAAGTTTAATGAGCTAGAGACAGACTACCATGTGCAGTGCTTCATATTGGCAGCTAGCCAAAATGATAACTCCAAAACCAAAATAAATGAATGAGAGCCTTGCTGCTCCCTCCTCCACCTCAGCTGAAAGTCAGTATCCACCCAGCAGCATCACTGCTCACTGCACTGATCGTCCACCCTCAGAAATTAAGCTCCTGTACGACAATTCCAAACGCTGACTATTATAATGTTAATAATAACACTACAGTCATTTTTGTAAGGTTTCAGATTTATACTTGTATCCCAGAAATCGATTCTAGAACAGGGAGGTTTAGCTTGGGCAATAGTATTCCTTTTAACATTCAATCTTTCAGCATTTGGTCAAAATGTTTATTTGGTACACATCCAGTATTTACAGAAAAAAAGCCTGGAGGAATATACATCAAAATGATCATGGTTATTTATGGACGATAAGATTATGAATGGTATTCTTTTTGCTTGTGTATTTTCTAAACAGAGGAAGAACAGTAGGGGAGAAAGGGAGGGGCAAAGAGTAAGAGAGGAAGGGGGTAAAAGTTTTTCTAAAAGAAAAACCAAACTTAAGTCAAAAGGCAAGCGCAGAGCAGCCTTGAAGAGTCAGCATGGGCTGTCCACTGCCAACTCCAAGGACAGCCATTCACAGATGCTGGTGTCAGTGGTGTCCCAGGCCATCCTCTCCCTTGTCAATGTCCAGCTCAAACCTGTCTGCCCAGCAAATGCCTCCATGAACATGTTGGCCAAAATTCCTTAGGTCCCAGTCACTAGCACAGACAGCATTCAAACACACTGCATGGTCACTGGGTCCATCTCTCCACGGGCCTTTCTGGAGTGTAGCTCTTCAGAGCAGAGCCCCATAACTCCTTCCTCTTTGGACCCTGAGATCCTGGCACAGCCTGGCACACAGTGGAAGCTCACCAACAATAGCAGAGAACATAACACTTTCACAAACTTGCCAAACAGTGCCAATGGCATTTCTACTTATCTCAACATTGGGACAAGCAGCCACACTACCCAAGAGAGTCGTTCATTTCTTCTTCCTCAAGAAATCTGCTTTGCCTTTGAAGGAATTAACCTTTATTGCAACTGTATAAGGTCACCGATTTGAAATGCCTACTAGTTTCTAAGGCAGATCTGCCTGGAAGAGCCATGCCTATGGTGACGGGGAGAGACCACAGCTGTTGCTTAGTGGAAAAGATGCCCGTAGAAAATCAGAACACCCAGATTCCGATGCAGGCCTTAGCAGGCTCCAAAAAGGGATTTAAACCAGGTGACTTCTAAGAATAAAGCACCACTCCACATGGCTGCAAACACCATAGACAAAGTAAGTCAGAGGCCCAACACTCAAAACAACATAAGGCCCAAGAGAGGTAGGTGACAGTGAACAACAACAGGCAAGTCCAGGGGAGCAGGTGGTAAGGCCAGAAAGTGGGCAAGAATGTCCCCACTCCTAAAACTACTGTACCCCACTACCAGCCCTTCCCACCCACAGTCTGCACTGTGCTGGGAGAAAGGGAGGCTGCAGGAAGGCAGTTCAACCGCAGGGCATTATCAGTAGGACACCTTAGAGACCGACCTCAGGCTTTCTAACACCAGTGATTCCAGGTCAGGGATGCAGCTTAACAGCAGGTATACAAAGAAGCCTGATTGGACTTCACAGAAGGCTGAACCTGTGAAGGAGTCATTCTTCTTGTAGTCCTCCTATGAGTATTTGTCAAAGTTTTTATGAGTCAGTATGGCTTGACTCCTTCCCTAGTAGACTATAAGCTTGTTGAGAGCAGGAAGCACACCTGCCTAGTTCATCACTACGTCCCCGGGCCCCAGCGAGGCGCCTGGCTCCCAATAGGCATTCAACTAGTGTGTCCTGAATAATTTTTTTAATAACAAAAGCATTACATATCTTTCTGCACATGATATTTTTAGAAGAATTTTCTATAGGAGTATTCTTCTAGATACTATTTTTAAGTGTTGCCTAGTATTCCACTGTGCAGATATACAGAATTTAATTAATTCCTACTGCTGGATTTACATCTCCAACTTTTCACTATGATAAACAGCTCTGGGATAAATAGGGGTTTTAATTATTTCTTAAAATAAACTCCCAGAAGTAGAACTGCTGGATCAAATAGTGTGCGAGTAACTATGCCACCCCTTTTAAAATCTACCCTCCATACCCTTACCGTGAAGGACAACTGACATGAATATTACTATTTAGGTAAACTACTGTGGACTTCTCAAGCAGAAGAATCTCCTGAAACAGGTGCTTTTGACATCAACAACCAAAGTTCTAAACTGTCCTCTCCAGACCTATTTTTGGTGCCCATCAGACCCAGAAATCTGGGAAGCAGCATCTGCTCACGTGGTCCTCTGCTCCCCTCTCAAAGCTCAACCTCCTTTTCTCGCTTAATAGAGAACAAAACCACACGGCAGCATCCCAGTCACCTCCCCTCTCCTTCCTCCGGTTAAGTTAGCTGGCCTTCCGTGATGCCGACTACGTCATTCTGCTTCGCTTATTTCCAGCTGAACCTGCTCCGGCCGTAAGTCACAGAAACGTCAAGTCCCCGACAGCTGCAATGAGGCTCTCTGTGTGTGTCCGCCTCCTGCCATGAGGCGGGCACTTCTCATTAGTTCCTCTAAAAAGGGGAAAGATAGCAATAAAGACCCTCAATGGCACAATTTTAACTTTTTATCTACTTCCGAAGATCTTCCAAGTGAATTCAATGAAAGTTTTAAAAACTCTCTCCCCCCAAAATGCACACACCTATAATGATAAATTTTATTTCAGTGGCTTTGTGAAACCCATCCAAGAACCCTACTGAGAACCCCTGGACCACTGATAATACCTTCAAACGAATGGCCATAGGGAGGCTTGAGAAATTCCTAAGAGTTCTCACCACCCTGTCTCCAGCTCTAAAATCAGAGAGGGAGGAAGCCGGCCACGTTCAGGGCCGTATGGAAACTTGGAATGCTGCCTGGCACAACTGCTGGTAACTTCGTAGAGCATTGCTAAGTAACTCAGGTATCTCTACTCTACCAGCAGTAAAGCAAATGTCACATTACTGACCTTGTGAAGGGGTTGAACGGGTGGCAGAGCCCTTGAGAAGCACAGGTGAAGCCTCTGCCTCCTGACCACCTGGCATGCTACCTACTCATTGACTCAGTTATTGTGTCTGACCCATTACCAAGAAAACTCCATGCAGGTGAAGCCTTTGATTGGTTCACACCTGTACTGTACTCTTCTTAGTCTCCTCCAAGCCAAAGCTGCTGGTCCCAAAGGTGTGAAAGGTTTAGGCAGCAGACTGAGGCCATCACGAAGAGACTTCCGCAAGAGCCATGGCACACGTGAGACACTCCCTGCACCTGGGATCTGATGGTGAGGAGAGTGAAGTAACAGCCAGGGGAAACAGGGACAAGCTCTGGGGTCAGGGAGAAACACAAGAGAAAGAACTACAGTCCACATGGTGAAAATTTCAGCCACACATGGCCACAAAGTTGGGTACAGGCAGGCAGTCCCAGGGCACTAACTCCAGGCTCACTCCTGGTGCATCTAGTCAATGAATAGTCAACACATCTCTAAGTGACCAGAAAGAGAACAAGCAAGGCCTCCCCCTCGGACGGAGACTCTTTGGGTCACCTTCCGCTGCCACTTCCCAAGGTCATCTCAACAACTGTGGAATGCTGCCCTGCACATGCCAAGGGCTTTCACTTGACAACACGGAGAGAGTATTTATTACTCCCACTTCACATGAAAAAAGCCAGTACCCCCAAAAGAGGTACGTTTGCTCCCTCTCCATCTCAGGGTACCAGGGCAGCCTGGCTTGGGCTGAAGGCCATAGGTTCTCCCACACGGTGTTTCTTTTCCAAAACCCTTTCGGTCGCATGGCTGGTCCTCCAGATGCAGGCATGGCAGCTCTCCTCTCCTCTCCACCTGTCTGAGCACCTTCACCAGCCACCAGCCTGCCTTTCTCTTTGGGCCTCAGGAACATCTGCACCCCCAGCCCCTTTTCAGATCGGGAGGGTGAGGTGTTTCCGGCACTCCACCAGCTGCTCTTTATCTCCCCTCCTAACTTCCCCAGTCTCTGCTACCACTGGGACAGGGCATCCCCTTCAGCCCTCTCCACCTCCTTAGGGGATAATGTTTTGTTTTGTTTTTTGAAATCCTCACCAGAGGTCACACTTATCCTGGAGGTCACAATGATCCTAGATAGAAGGTGGGGGAATGGGGAGAGGGAGAGAAACATCCCTGTGGGAGAGAAACTTTGGTCATTTGCCTCTCCTCCGGGCCCCAGAGACCAAACCGGTAACCTGGGCAAATGGGAATCGAACCCACAACCTTTCAGTTTACAGACAATGCTCCAACCAAGTGAGCCACACAGCCAGGGCAGGGATAGTGTTCTTGAGGTCTGTTTTCCACCACCCTGCCCCCAGGACCTTTTTCTGCTCTCCTCAACCTTCACTAAATCTGTGACTCTTGGACGTTCCATTCCTAACTTGAACATCGCCTGCCCACCCGGCTTAGCTGTAGAGCCCCCACCCAACCCCACAAGCTGAGATTAATCATCTCTTACAAGTTGTCCTTATATAACGTCAGTTATAATATCCTTTGTGGATTCACACAGTGTGCCTGAATGAAACTTTTAAAAGACTGAATATCCCACATTTTTGCAATGTTAACAGAGCTTGACTGCTGGAAGGAGCATCGATCACCACATGGAAAACACGAGCAGTGCAGAGTCAACCACTCATAGCTATTGCTATTTCTCTAAAGTGGTTTGGACATGCAACTAACTAGAGCTGGGGAAGGAAGTTCTGAAATAAGACTTTTTTTTTAAAGATTGTATTCATTTATTTTTAGAGCAAGGAGAAAGAGGGAGCGAAACATCCATGTACAAAAGAAACATCAGCCCCCAACCAAGGACCTGGCCCACCTCCCAGGCATGTGCCCTGACTGGGAATTGAAAGCGACCTTTCCATGTGCAGACAACGCCCGACCTGCTGCATCACACCAGTCGGGGCAGAAACATGGATCGGTTGCCTCTCGCACGTGTCCCAGCCGGGGACTGGCCCACAACCCAGGTATGTGTCCTGACCAGGAATCGAACCAGCGACCTTTCACTTTGCAGAATGACACTCAAACAACTGAGCCACACCAGTCAGAGCAATACTTTTTTATTAACAGGATAATAAATGACTGATGATGCGGAGCTCACGCGACACTCCTGTCAGGTGTCCCACAGTCACAGAACTCATGGAATCTGGGGCCTGGACAGCTAGAGGTCAGCTAATGCAAACTCTCCATTTACAGGTACGGAAACAGAGCCTCGAGTTCGCCGAGGTCACAGCTTTGCACGTATACCTTGGTTTGCACGTTGAAAGGAAAGGTATTAAGGAAGGAAAGGGAGAAAGGGAAAGGGGGAAGAAAGAAGGAAAGGGGGAAGAAAGGGGGAAAGGGGGAAAGAGAGGACAAAGTACATGAGAAAAGCAAGCCACTAAAAACAAAATTAAAGTGGATTTAACACTTTGCCAGAAGTTGAGGGGTAGTAAAATAAAACCTTGTTTTTAATAAAATCTTTGTTCAAAAACTAATTTACCTCAAAGATGGGAAGTTATTAATCTCTAAGACTTACATTCCTAGGAAGTAGCTAAAATTCAGCCACATTTCTTAAAGACAAAGAAAGTGAGCTGTCAAGTGCCCCTACAACTTCCTAAGTGGTTTTGCAATGCAGTTCCAGTTCCCAGTTCCCCTTTGATGGCTAACCACGTGCCGCACACATCTTCCCAAACTCATCTCTGTTCTGGGGGTCAGCTCACTAAAAGTGGAAACCCCATGCCCTGACCAATGTGGCTCAGTTGGTTGGGTATCACTCCACAAAGTGAAAGGTTGCTGTTTCAATTCCCCATCAGGGCCCATGCCTGGGTAATGGGCCCAGTGCCCCGTCAGGGACTGCATGAGAGGCAACCAATCAATGTTCCTCTCTCACACGGATGTTTCTCTCCCTCTTTTTCTCCCTCCTTTCACCTCTCTCTAAAAATAAATAAATAATTTTTTTTAAAAAAAATGGAAACCCAAAAACAAGAGGAAAAAATAAAGAAATACCACTTCCAGTTCCAGCTACACTAACCTGTGGCATCACTGACCTCCCACGTGTGCTGTTGTTACATAGGGACCCTTCTCCTCCTCTGCCTGGCCCACCTCTGCCCCCAGGAGCCTTGGTGTGTGGCTGCCATACCACACTCACTCCATGGTGATGGCATTTATCTGGGGACATGTCTTTCCCCCCAACCCCCCACTAAGCCCACAGGGACGAAGACCATCTTACTTATTTCCACCTCTCAAGGCTTAACAGGGGGTCTAGCCAGGCCATAGCAGACCCCTTAGCACATGTTTATGCCATTCCAAACCCCTCGGCTATAAAAAGACCAGACTTAAGAACATCTGGCAAATGTGAACAGGCCTCTCTTGCCTCCCCAGTCATTCCTTAGCAACCCTGGTCCCCTCTGCCCTGCCACATCCCCTCACCAAGCAGATGAGCTCTTCCTGGACGCCAGTGTCACAAGAGACACCAAAGTTTCTTCCCAAATATAATTTACTTCTATGTTCTCCTCTAAGTCCCGATTTCCTATAAATCTTTCAATTCTGCCATTTTCTCATCTAACGGTTGTATGTATAACATTGTTCAGAAGAGGGAAATGCAGCCTCAATTGCAAAACAGAAAACTTGTGGTATAATTACAGCAATTCACATTTCTCGAGGGCTTCCTGTGTGGGCACTGTACTGAACTTGAGCTTACAGGTAGCTGGTTTACCTCACAAGAGCTGGAGATGGGTACTCAGCCCTTTTCTTTTCTTTTGAAGTGCTTTCCTGCAGACAGTTTTCTACTACAATTAACCCAGTCAAATAAGATTATCTTCTGCTTTTCCACAGTCAGGCTACGCATATTTACACACTTTTAATGTCTCTGTGCCTAAGTTTTCCCAAAAGCATAACCAGTGGACACAAAGCTTTTTTGTGCTGATGGCAGAGAGTGGGGAGGGTTAAAAAAATAAAAATAAAAACAAATCAGGGCATCTTCCTAAGGTGAGATGTATTAGATGGCACTTCATGCTTCTAAGGAGTTTCATCTTGCACTTCCCAAATATTGTCTCCACCCTGGATTATCATCCATCTTAGCCATGTCAGAGACACGGGTAGGGCTGGAAAGCAAATTTCTACTCTGCACAGCTCAGACATTCTTCTGTTGGCCTAGATAAACAGGACCATGTGAGTGCAGTTTTCATTTCAGGAGGAGGAAAGTATTTTAAATTTACAAATCTGAAATCATCTCACCTGACTGTAACTAGAAGTAGGAGCATCTGGTTCCTCACTAGTGTGAGTATTGCTTGTGGCCACGGTTCCTGAAGAATAGTCTCCAGACCAGCAGCATCAGCAGCAGCACCCGGGAACCCGTCAGAGGAGTCAACCACCAGGCCCTGCCCCAAGATACTGGCCTCTGAAACTCTGGGGAGGGCGGGCCCAGCACAAGGTGTTTTTAACAAGCCTCCAGGTGATTGTGATACATGCTGAAATTTGAGAACCATTAGCTTAGGCTGATAAACCTCCAAGGTCATGGGAATGCCCTGCTGGGCTACCCAGTCTTTCACTACTCCGTCTGTAAATTGTCTCTCCACCAACAGCACCTACTCTGGTCATTTCTGCCAACTGGCAAAGGCCCTAAACACTAAATTCCATCAGGGCACTGCTGCTTTGTTGGGCAAATTACTTGGGCCCCACTCTTCTCAGCTCTAAAAAAGGTTAATGTTAATATCCATCTTACAGGGTTGTTACAGGGTCAAAGGGTTAGTGCCCGGCATGTGGTTAGCCCTCAACAAATTCGAATCCCTATGATCACACCTTTGTCTGCTAGAATGAGGAATGGAGCAGAACAAAACTTGCTTCCTGCATGCTAGCCACCCGACCTCTTCCGTCCAGTCCTTCCAGAGCCCTGACTGAGGATATCCAGGCCCGACAGAGACTGCCTGTGGCCCACCATCTACCAAGCATTCACTTGTTTAGTCTACAACCCGAGCACACACCACATGCCCGGTAATGTGTGGAGAAAGCCCACACTCCAAGACTGTGCCTCCAACAGGTCTTTCTGGACAAAAGCCATCCAACTCTGGGGTATAAGACCTCACACACCTACCCCAATAAAACACAAGAGAAACACAATGAATGAATGTCATAAGAACAGCTAACATCTATATCGTAATTACTTTGTGACAGGAACTAAGAGCCTGACAAATATTAATTTATGTAGTTCTCACAACACCCTGTAAGGTGCCTGCTGTTACTGCACCCCGCCCTCAAAGGTTAGGAAACTGAGGTACAAAGGGTTTACATAATTGCCTAAGCTCCCACAGCCCCTACATGGTAATGCCAAGACCTGAACCCAGGCACTCTAGCTCCAGAGTCAGAGCTCTTAACCACTGTACTACAAGACAGGTGGCTACTAATTATCTAGGCATTAGCCATTTGTTACCAATGATACCAAAGCAGTGACTTTGAAGACACTTAAATTTAGGGACAAAATCCACGTCACAAGGGTCAATCCGAGACTCTCAAAGCCCTGGCAGAAATGCTCATTATACCTGGTTTCACAGTCCCTCCTCTCCTGCTAATCTAATTCTACCTAAATCAAGTCGAAATTCTCACTGAGCAGCATTTCTCTCTCATAACTCCCCTGACATCACACCACCTAACCCCCAATATATACCATCTGTCATAGCGAATTCTGTTTCTTGTACACAAGGTTCGTCCAGAAAGGATCCAGCCACGTACTATGAAAAAGAGAGACATTTATTGAAGATACAAGATACAAGAAACATTGTACATAGGACAATGACATCTCAGTCCCCCTTCAAAGTAGGCATCTTGGGACCTCACACAGTTCTCCCAATTGCTATCTGCTGCCCAGCCGTATTTTCCTGAATCTCATCGATAGTCTGAAATCTCTTCCCCTTCAAAGGTGATTTTAGTTTTGGGAAAAACCAGACATCACAGGGGCACCAAATTTGGACTGTAGGGGGGCTGAGTCACCTGGGTGATATGATGCACAAGATGTGATGCATGAGCAGGTATGTTGATATGATGAGGCTGCCAATCACCAGTTGCCCATAGCTGCGGACTTCTGAATCATCCGAATAGTTTCCACGGTGGAATGTTCAGGCTTAATGCAAAATTTGATGCAGATTTGTTGCTCTACTCCCTCAGTCATTTTGAATGTGATGGCCACACAGTACACATGCTCACTCAACAGCATCTACTGCCTCCACTGACTAGTACAATGAAGTCATCATTGTTCAGTAAAGTTGTCATTGTTCACGCATGGGCGTTCCAGTCCACTCTCCTTGGCTGCCAGGTTAAATCAAAGTCACACAAACCATTCTCATTATATTAACAATGGCTGCACTTTTTCTGGACAAACCTAGCATGTCTTTTCTTTCCCACTGGACTGTAAAATTCTTTGGAATTACCCAGACTTTCTGTGAAGCCCCACAAAACGAGGTGCTAGCACAGGCTTTCTTGGTAGATTTGGAATGTTACACAGTTAATTGACTTATTCACTGTGCTTTTCTGACACTTCTTTGTTATCAATTCCTAAGAAGTAGCATAAAAGCAGGAAGTTCATGCCACTCAAAGCCAGCATTAGGGAAAGTGTTACATGCCATCATTCACTGAGTGGCAACTGTTTCAAGATCTGCACTCTTTGACTCTCCTACATGATCTCACTTAACCCCCTACGCAGCCTCCTAGGGGAAGCTGTTGGGATTCCGCTTGAGTGAGGAAGGACCTGTGGCTACAAAAGGTGAGTAACTTACCAATGTCACTCCCGGCTGGTGAATGGAAAAACAAGACTGAAACAAGATCTGTCAGAAAAACCCCTACCCTGCTTCCCTCTAACACTCAGACTGAAAAGCCCAGCCTCGAATTCTCCTCAAAGGAACGTATTACCTTTGTAAAAAATGCTATCATGAGAAAGAAAATGTTAAACTGTTAAAAATTCTGTTTTTAATTTTACTTATTGATTTTAGAGAGAGAGAGAGGAAGGGGAAGAGATAGAGAGAGAGAAAGAGAGGTTGATCCGTTGTTCCTCTTATTTACACACTCATTGCCTGATTCTTGTGTGTGCTCTGACTGGAGATGAACCCACAACCTTGGCATATTGGGATTATGCTCTAACCAACTGAGCTACCCAGCCCGGGCTAAAAAGTCATTTTTAAAGGGTGGAATGATAACCATGTTCATGGAAAGAATTCCAATATTAGCACAGAGAAGGTGTCAATTCTCCCCTTGTAGATTATACATTCAACACAATGTCGATCACACTTCCAGCACTTTGCTGAGAACTTGACAAGCATTACAAAATGTATACGGAAGAACAAATGTCCACAAATAATCAAGTTCTGAAAAAGAAAAGCAAATGATAAGATACCACTACCCTAGACATATTCTCCCAAGCATCACTAAGAGACTGTTATAGGATACTGATTACAGCTTTGCTCCCAGTAGCAGGAATGGAGGCGAGCTGAGAATCCATCACCGGAGAAATATGTAAGTAAAACTATTGGTGCACAGCAGGCCAACCATACAGCACAGCAGTCACAGCAATGCACTGGTCAGGGGTGTCCAACCTGTGGCCCACGGGCCGCAGGCAGCCCAGAATGGCTGTGAATGCCGCCCAACCCAAAATTGTACATTTACTTAAAACATTATGAGATTTTTTGTGTGTGTGATTACATGTCGCAATGTATTTAATGTGTGCCCAAGAAAACTCTTCTTCCAGTGTGGCCCAGAGACACCAAAAGTTTGGACACCCTGATAAACTTACAGTAACATAGACCTTAAAAATAAAATGTTGAAGAAAAGTCTTTTGCCTTTTATGAATGTCTGAAAATTTCCATAATAAAAAGTGTCAATGTTAAATGAAAAAGACATCTACGGTATAGTACCATTTATGTAAACTGAAAACACCCACAAAATAACGTGACATCTTTTATGAAGGTGTAGATATACCTGAGAACACATCCAACACAGGAGAGGAAGCCCCTCTGGCAGAGAGGGGATGGCAATGAAGAGGAAAAAATAAAACAAGCAAGGAACATTGCACAGGGAGAGACTCTAATGCCAAAAACTGAGGAACGTTAACCAACCCTCAGCACCAGAGGTAAAAAAAGATAAAAACCACCAAAGCTAGCACAGAGGAAAGGCCTTGTGAGGACACAGCAAGAAGGTGGCCATCTGCAAGTCAACAAGACAGGTCTCAGAAGAAACCAGCTCTACTAGCACCTTGATCTTGGGATTCCAGCCTCCGGAATTGTGGGAAAATTCATTTCTGTTTTTTTGGGGGTTCGGGGGCAGATAAAAACTCCACACCAAAGCTATCTCTAAATGCGTTTTGCAGGGAAGGGGGCAGATCAGCTTGTATGAGAAAGGAAGCGGGCAGCGGGGGGGGGGCGTCTTTCTGAAATACAAGCTTGGGGTGATTTCAGGCCCCCAGAATCCAACCTGCTACTGAGCCCGGGATTTTCCTCTTTGACATATTAGTATTTATAAAGAAGTAGGGGTTCTTGGCTTTTGGCAAAAGGGATGTGTGTCTAACTCTGTGTCTGTGTCTCTCTGGTGTGTCTGTAGATCTGTGCGTGTGTGGTATGTTTATTTGTGGAGATACAAGGGACCTGGGAGGAGAGCAGAGCACTCCAGTGGAGGATAAGCCACACTTGACCAGTCTTTCAATTCTGTTGTACTGAAACCATAGCTCACAGTTACAAAACCAAGCCATCTTCCTGACCCCACTGGCCCTTCCCCTTTCTTCACTGTCCCCTCACCCACATCCAACATTGCTTCCCAAGTCCCATATCCAAATGGGCTGATCCAAAATATGGTCCTCTGGAATTACTTAGCTTATTAAAGTAACAAACTTCACAGCCCAATTTCTCGGAATGCGATAGGAGATGATAAAGGACGACTTATATTCCTGACCAAGAGCCTTGGTCAGAAATTCCAAAATCCTTAAGACCAGGAATGCCATCCAGGTCTTCCAGAAGAGATTGCTGACTATAGCTATTATTCAAAAATAGGCAAAGAAAAAGGCCATCTTTACTCTGTCATGTCCCCATGAGGGCACACTGGTCATAGGTGTCTTCAAGGGCCATTGAAGAGTGTGCCATACAAAATGGTGAGAAAGTGTATGGAACACTCAGAAGAGAAAAATCCCCACTGATTGAATTTCTGTGAGAAAATGCAACAGATTCTGGCAGCGGCCTTAAGTAAGCAAGCCCATGCCAGGAAAGTATTAACATGTCCTTAGGGGAAGAAGAAACAGCTAAACAACTGGAGGAAGGAGCAACACATCTAAAGTGAAGTAAGGAAGAACGAGGGGGCCAAACACTTGCACCTCCCCAAGACTGGGGCGGGGACGGCCTATGCAAACAATCCCGAATTTTTATTCCCCAAAAGCAGTTTTGTCTTTTCCACAGCAGCACTTTTCACTGGATGGCAAAGGTTTGGGAATTCTAGGGTTTTCTTGAAATGCTCTGTGTAAAATAAAGTTTTGTTAACAAAGTACACTTGATAAGCAGCAGGTATACTTTTTAGTTTGAAAAACTGTATGACACCTCTATTTAAGAACCCTTTAGACTTTCATGAGATATGTTAGCAAACCATGCCTATGTTTTTCCAGCTCAGGTGCAGGATCTGCCACAATTTGAAAATTAGGGGAAAACGTACAAAAGCATTGAGTTTTCAAGCTAAAATTGAATGTTATGGTCGATCCCGACAATTCTGACTTAAGAAAACATACAAGGTTATTTAAGTGTCAAAACTGACAATTATGAAAACATCTTTAAATTACAGCTTCATAAGCATTTATTGAGCATCTTCACGTTAGGCGCTGTGGAAGACGACAGAGGTCCTCCGACAAAGAAGACTTATGATAACTATGTCCCTCTGATGTTAGTTTCATACATCCCTTGGATTTTTTTAAATGCTTTCTGACAGTTGAAATAGCTGACTACCAACACTGAAGAGTTGCAGAAATACATCTTACTATTTTACTGAAAATGTAAACTCCTAGTCTCTGAAGCAGAAAAAGAAGGAAAAGCCAATTTCTCTGCTTTACATACTGCTACCATTTTCTGCAGAAGAACGAATTACTTAAACTGTGTATGGAGGCAGCTGCCACCTCCTGCTGTCCACAGGTCATAGAACTGGAGAGCCTCAAAAACATGCTATCGGGCTGGCCGGAAGTCCTTTTAGTTTTTTCCATAAAATAAAAGACACATTTTTTCATTTTTACCAATAACTTTATTGACTTGGCTTTTTTGAGCATGCCGGCTATCTCCCACTATTGGCTTCTAGTGGGTAGACGCCAGGGGTGCTGCTAAACATCTGCCAATGCATAAGACAGCCCCACAGCAAAGAATTATTTGGCCAAAATGTCAATAGTGCTGAGAAGCTTCAGAAACCATTTTTGACACATTTGATCAGTCACAGTACCTTCTCCATACACTGCACAAATCTTTTTTTTGCATTTCAGTTGTTTTTACCTTTCTTGAAATAATAAAGCATAATATGCCAAAGATGTGTATTTTATTCTATCTTTAATATTAAAATGGCTACACAAAAATTCACCAATTTTGATAAGTTTTTTTTAATGCACACTGATATGACAGCTGTCACAATACAATCTAACAAAACTGTTTTGAACGAAGTTAAAGACAACTAAGGGCTACCAGAGGCGTCTTAAGGAAAAAAACCAAATGAATTTTCTGTTCAACCCAGTACATAGTTTAAGAGAAGCAGTAAAGAAACCCAAAAGACCAGGGCCTCCAGACCTAAGCAGAAAGCAAGATACAGAAAGTGAGCTGCGATAGGTAGAAGGCAGCTACCTTTTGGAGGTTCCCCCAAAGCTGGCGCCTCCAACAGCAGGCACAAGCTGCTGCCACTGGCTTGCTAGCTAGCTTGCTTGGACAAGGCATGGATTCAGAGCTGGAAGGCTGCCACCTGCTGAATCACCAAACATCCCTGGGCTTCCCTTGGAGCACTGACCAGGCAGAGCCCCATCCCCCGCCTGGCTTCTCCTGTGGACATCTTACACCCCAACCAACGAAACACCCTTCTGTACAAGCCAAAACAGCCGCCAACCCTGCTGAGGCTGGGCCGCCCTAGGCAACTCCCATCTCACTGCTACGTCACCAGCCCACCCCTCTCTCTCTGCCCACTCAGTCCCCCCAGAATGTTCAAGCCCCAGAGCCAGGAAGCGTGGGGAGTTCACAGCACACCATGACAGGCACGTAACACTTCCATATCCAGGCAGCCAACCAGAAACACCCCCAAATCTGAAAGCAAAATAACCTGTGCAAACAGCTTTAAAGGTCCAGAAAGGTAAATGTCAAGAGAGCTAAAATAGTAGGCAGGCCCCACAACAGAAATGAACTTCCCTTTCAGAGCGCAGCCTTCACTCTTGGTTTCATAAGCTTGTACAGCTTAAGTCTGTACTGCCTGAAGGTTAAAAGAAACATATGAGAAACACCTGCATGGATGCTCTTCACTCCCTCCAGCGTGTCAACCCCTGTCCCGATTTTCACTCGCGACTCCCAAGAGGGAGGAAACAAGCGTTAACCAGAACGCGCCGGGCTGAGTCCGTTAGCTGGACCAGGACACCTAGTCCGCCCACCAGAAGCTGCAAACCTGAACCTGGGATAAGGCGGTGGGAGACACAGCTGCGGCTGTAGCTGCGCTGCCCTTAACAAGCGCCTCGGAATCGCGGAGACCCCTCACTCAAGGGGACAGCCACGTCCCGGAGAGACTGTCAAGTTTCAGGGTGGGCCCACGCTCCTCCAGGCCTTACCCCTAAACACCTCCTCCAGCACGGGCAGCCCAGGGGGATTTTAGAGCCTCCTCCTACCTAGAGGCTGTTTTTTCGTCCTGACGAGGGGAGCTTGCTCCTAAGCGAATGAGGTCCAAGCTGCTATGTTGTAGGGGGCCACGGAGGCGAGGGGTGATTGGAAGGATCCGGACACCCTGGGCGCCTGGCCGGCTGCGATCTGGCCCAAAGGTACCAACTGTCACGCCGCTGCCCGGGGTGTGGGGGTGGGGCCGTGATTTAGGGTCGGTCCCTGCGGGTCTCAGGACCCCGGCTGGGCCACTGCCCAAAAGAGACCTGTCTCCCGTTTCTTTGGCCTCGCCACCGTCCGCTTGCCACAATCGGACATTTGGCAGTCTTCCTGGCCGCACGCATCACCTCTGTAAAGGTGCCCACTGACGCCCCCACCTTCCTCCCCACCCCAACTTGGTCCGGGAGCCCCTCAGGTGGCCCACCCCCTCCAATTCCCTGGGCTCCGCAGACCGACAGCCCCAAGCCCCTGCCTCCTGCGCCTACCCCCTGGAGCGGCGGCGCGGGGGGAGAACCCGCCAGGTACGCACGCGGCGCGGGTTGTGCTCACGCCCCCTAGCCCCCCTCGCACTCCTCTCCCGGGAGTCGCGCCAGGCCCATAAGGCGGGTGTCCGATCGGCCCTCCGAGATCGGCTTTCTCCCCACGCCCCACGACTCACTAGCACCGGAGTCACGGCAGCCGCCGGAATTCCGCTCGCCAAGCCCCCCGCCGCGGGATGAAAGCCGGGGCAGGGCAGTGTCGGGGCTCTGCTCCCTGATCCTGCTCTCTGGCCGGTTCGCCGGGAGCAAGGGGAAAGCAGCCTTCCCTGGCCCTTCCTGCTCCCGTCCGTGCCCGCTGCCGCCGCCGCCCCTGCCTCTGCCTCCCCGGTGCGAAGGCTTCCGACTTTGCCTCCGTGAGCCTCCCGGGCCGCCGAGCATGCCCAGTCCGCTACCGGAGACTGCCCGGGTTCCCGCGCGACACAAATCCGCTCCTCCGGGTGTTCGCGACGGCCGGGAGGGCGGGACGAGCGGGCAGTGGCCAAGGGGGTTCTTCCCCGGACCTAGGGAGACCCGGGCTAGGCTGCGGGCAGAGGGGCAAGTGGGGTTTGGTCCCTTTGTTTTACTTTTAAGTAATTAGAAGCTTGGGAAGCGAGCGTTTTTCCCGACGACGAGAAAGGCACCGCGTGCACAATTTTGGGGGCCATTTATTGAGGCCAGATGGGAGCCTATTTTACGGTGAAGCGGTATACCACTTGGGGCAGAGCCAGAGTTTAAGAGCTAGACCTGGTCAGAACAGCTAACGCAAACTCGACCTTCTGGAGTCTGGACTCGGGGGCACAAGTTTGCGAGCTCTCCGAGGACTCTCCTCCCCACGCAGCCTAAGAGCTGCGACACTTGTTATTAACTCCTGATTGAACGTTCCTTAGGAAGGGGGCGGGCCTAGGCCGCTGCAGACCATTTTCAAATCTCTTATCAACAGACAAGCCTTCCAAAAGCTACAAAGCCGCCTCCCGGGTCAACCCCGCGAATCCAGTCCAGTCTAGGAAGGCAGGACCCACGGTCCTCAGCGACGGCGTTTTTGGGACGCCCCCCTGGCCACCCAGCCCCGCCCGGGCCCCACCTCCCACCAGCCCCTCGGAGTTGCGGAGAAAACCTGGAGAGCGAGTAGCTGGGACTGAGACGCTGCGCATGCCCAGTAGCCGGCTCTGGTGGAGGTTGCCTAAAGGGAGGTTTTCTTCGAAGGACCCCCGTGCCCAGGTTAGGGGCGGACGACGGAGACAGGTGGCCTTCCGCCGTGGCGCCCTCTCTCCTGGCGCGGCCGCGCGACACCCCTGCAGCGGGCAGGGTGCCGGGGCTGCGCTTGGCGCAGTGTCGAAGACTCCACTAGCGGGGCTGGGGGAGGGGGTGCGCTCGGCGGTATCGCCGTGACACGTGACTGTCCGCGGCGCTTCGGGCAGCCATCTTCTGCCCGGGCAGCGGGCGGGCGAGCGGAGCGGACCCAGGAGCCGACGGGTTTGGAGCAGAGCGCCGTGCTCCCCGGCCCGCCCTCCTGCAGGGCTGCAGCCTCCCACTCGCGGCACCTGCCTCGACCGCCCGAGGCGCCGGAATCGTTGCCTTGGCCCTCGGTTTAACTGGAGGGCAGACTCCCGCAGGCAGAGGAGCAAACTAATGGCTGTGAAATGCAGAGGGCAGACTTCGAGGGCCCATGGCCTCTGCTTTCCCCCAGAGGTTAAAGTTGAAGAAAGGGCCCCTGTTCCCTAAGGTGGTGACACCGTTGCTCCAACTAACTTCTTGCTCTGACCCATTCCCTGCAGAGGAGGCATGATGTGTTGGCAGAAACATCTGGACAGATTCTGTTGCTCTTCCCTGGATGCAGTATCCCACAGCCTCTTCTTGGGGACAACTTGGATAGTGATATTAAGAGTGAATATTTATGGAGCTCCTGCTATGTAGTACTTGGGGACCCTGTGATCTTAGGACCAGCCTTGTCACCATCATAAAAGAATTTGTTAGAATTGCAAAATTCTGGACCTAAAAGAGGGGTCCTGCAGTCTCATGAACAAGCCCTCCAGCTGGTTCTCTTAGACATTTTACTTCTCTATTTCAACTGAACCTCAGGTCAACCTACTTTACAAATGTGGCATTGAAATTTTACATAGTTGACCCTACAACAGGGGCGTTGAAGTCATTTTCACTGGCGGCCACATCAACCTCGCAGTTGCCTTCAAAGGGCGAATGTAATTTTAGGAATGTAGAAGTACAACTATTCCCAGAGAACTCGGCACTGCCACCACAGAGAAATAAGGTGGAGGGCGGGACTCAGCCACTGGCCTTGTGTTTGCCACCTGTGAGCTAACGTAATTGCAGTTGCAGCTTCCCCCAGGAATGTAACTTTTAACCACTTATTTACCACACAAGTGAGGTAGTTTGATAGAGACCCCAATCCTTCCTCCAAAGGAAGGTGACCTTGCCTGAAACAATACACTTCTTGTTAGAAATTTGCTTCTCTTGCCCCCTTCTGCCTGTAAAAGCCTTCTATTTTTAACTTAATCTTTATTGTATTTTTTCCATTACCATTTTGCCCCCTTCTACCCCTCTCCCCCCGAGCAATCACCACACTGTTGTCCTTGTCCATGAGTCCTTTTTTCTTTTTGCTCAATCCCTCCGTCCCCTAACTTCCCCCCCCCAACACTGTCTACCTGTCATCTGCTGTCCATCTATGAGTCTGTCCCCATTTTCCTTGTTAGTTCAGTTTGTTCATTAGATTCCACATACGAGTGAAATAATATGGTATTTGTCTTTCTCTGACTGGCTTATTTCACTTAGCACAATGTTCTTCAGGTCCATCCATACTGTCGCAAAGGGTAAAATTTTCTTTTTTATGGCTGAGTAATATTTCATTGTGTAAATGCCCCACAGTTGTTTTACCCACTTATCTGTTGATGGACATTTTGTGCAGCTCCTCAGAAATCCTTTGTTTGCTAGGTGGCATGCTGCCCACTTCGTGAATCTTTGAATAAAGCCAATTTGATCTTTAAAGTCACTCGATTACATTTTGTTTTTTAACATATTTGGTGACAGTGGTGGGGTCCGAAGCAAACTTCTGGCAGTGCTTGGGGCAAGAAACACAGCCATAGCACTGGCAAACCCCTTTCGAGTCGTCTGTGTTTTCATTTCCAGCGGCCTCGTTGTTCCAGGCTCTGCTGTCTTTGCACGAGCTCGCAGTCTAGTTGGCTTTTCAATACAAGGCAAGTCAGCTTGAGCTGGGAGATGGTTCTGTCGTGTCTGCCCAGAGCCCAAGCTCCCAGCCTTTATTTCAGACCACAATTCTCATTTATTTGGTGGAAAATTCCAGCCATTGATTCTGTCCCAGGATCCACATGGGAACTTGGATCCACATGGTTATTGGCAGTTGGCAGTTCCCTACTTATGTGGAGCCCCTAGTCTGTAGTCCCCATTTGTTAAGGTTGGCTAATTCAATTTTCTTCCCCAGTGCAGGAATCCACAGTGCGAATAGATGATGCTCACAGAAGCATCCCTTGACCAGGAAATGATAACATCTCTTGGTTATGGCTGATATGTTAAGGTGCAGGTGTGTGTTTGTCTTATTTTGTATAGATAAGGCTTTTGCTAATGGGAATCTCAAAAGCAGTTGCAAAATTAGTAGACACAAGTCAAGCATTCAGGAGCTGTTAGAGCACTTGCCTCCAAACTCAAAGACTCCCATGATAGGGTAAATTGGTAGCAAATCTTCCAGAGCTGGGACAACTGAAGGTCAGAGTCTGTATCTTTTGAAGTTAATTTCTAGGATTCTTACACAAACACACTGTTTATCTGTAAGCTCCCGATCAATCAGAGTCAGCATTTACAGAAACAATGCCAAAAGAATGGAGGGGTGGGTTGCAGTTCCCCACTGTTACACACCAAGGTAATTGCCTTACAGAGAAAACCCCCATAGCTACCCATAAAGGAGGGCCCCCATATTGGCCTCTTGCAGAGTTGAGAAGACTCTGAGGGATTTTCAGGTAAACTTCCACATTATTCCCTTAAACGCTAAGGGGAAACTAAAACTAAAATTAATGAAAAGCCTTGCCAAATTCTGGGAGCTGCAGGAGTTATACACCCTCTACTTTTGACCCCACTCAGAGCCTGCAGATGAGATCCTGGGAAAAGAGGCAAGAGCCAACTAAATGTGAGAATTCTTACCAGAGTAATCTCTCCAAAATGTCTGTAGTACCCAGTAAAGAGAGGGGGAAATAAAATATCTTTTGCATCCTCTTTGGGGACACTTTTTGAATACAAGAGGTTGTTCAGTGCCGCCTCAAATATTTACTGCTTGTTCTGGCTGAAACCTAACAAAATATTTGAAAAGATTTAGTAACTTGATGATCAGAAATTTGCCCAAATTGGAAGCTGATATTCAGAGCCTAATAGAAATTTTTTTAGGCTTCCTCTCCTAAGCTAAATGTATTTAGAAGGGAAGAAAAACCTTCTAAACCCCATGTACAAGGATTTATGAGTGGATGAATCTGTGATGTCACTTAGGTTGCAACCCTGCTATTGCAAGAATAAAAAACTGCCCTTATCTTACAAATCTTTACAAAACCAGAAATGTGGCTCCGGACACAAAGTACACCTATTCCTTTTACCAATCCCAAAACTGCCCCATTTACCTCAAAAGGCTTGTAAGTACTGTAAAATTTCCAACCTCAGGAAGCCAAAATCCTTCTTGGAGTAACTTGCATTCTTTCTCCCTGTGCCTTTGAGATTTGGGTGTTCTGCAAACTTCAGGGAAGTAATTCTTATTAGAAGAAGAACAAAAGTGGGAGAGGTCATTTGAAATCTGGGCAGATAAAGAATCATGTGTCTTCTGCAAAAATATTAGTACAACGCTTTAGCCATAAGATCAGGTAAACTTAATTTAGTAGGTTTACAATTGTAACTATGTGAAACATAGTTTTTTTCCCTTGTGTTATCATTTAACAATTTTCATATTATTTATTTGTGTTATAACCATAAACCTACTTTTGCCCACCCCTGTATTCCAACTGCTGAAACAAAATTTGGATCCGACTGTTCTTTTATAAATTAGTGAGTTTTACATTATTAGACAAATTCTAGAATGAAAGCAATAAGATTTCTGTTTGCATCTGTCCATCTCTTTTTGCATATATATATGTTGTAAATGTATAGTATTTTTCTACCTCCAGACAACATTGCCAAAATTAACATGTAAAAGAGCTTGTTTAATTAGATTAACTAAAATTAAGTGCTTATATAAATTAAACTCTCAGAAATATAATAGAAACTAAGCCAATGTTTTTCAAGTTCACATGACCTAAAATATCTTTGGGAAATAAAAGCTAGTTTAAGTTTGTTGGTTTAAATAAAACAGGTATGTCTTCCGAGTTATTGGCATTAAAAATAATGCAGACGTACAAAATATTCATTCTACCTGGGTTTATGATGGGTTGATGAAAAGTCCAGTAAGTTTATGTTATCTCTGTTAGAAAGTCTGTCAGTAAGAAAAATAGCTTGAGATGATGGCTGACCTTGTCTCCTATCTCATGAAGTTTTTGTGGCTAGTCTAAACATAATTGTTAGGAACAAGTAAATTAAATAGATGTAAGTGGGATAAGAGGTTTTTAGGTGAAGTTTTCAAGTAGTTTCCCTAAATCTTTTGGTTAACCTGAGACCTTAAAGTTTTGCTGACTCAAGTCAAATGATAGTCACTCATTGAATATCTAGATTATTTTTAAATAAGATAAAATACTGAAACATTAACTACTGAATAGGCTTATCTAATTTTAGACTTTTATTGATTTTGGAGAGAGGAAGGAAGGGAGAGAGGGAGAGAGAGAAACATCAATTTGTTGGTCCACTTCTGTATGGGTTCATTGGTTGATCCTTTTATCTGCCCTGCCGGGGGATCAAACCCACCACCTTAGCATATCATACTTTTGACTTCATATTGCCAACAAACTTAAGATACTCAGGTTTGTTAGTAAACACATTTTGTGCCACCTTGAAACATCTACTTTGAAAAAGTCGTATGTTTCTAAAAAACATGTAAGTATATTTTAAAGTTTGTTTATTAAGTGAATGAGTTTTAATATCAAAAGTAAGTTGGGGCAAATTCAGGATTTGGCTCTCTCCCTGTTGAAAGGACAAAGTTTTGTCGGGCTATCGGTCTGCTCTTAGCAAAAGATTGTAAAACAGTTTTATTTACCTCTGAAAGCAATCTGTCTAAAAAAATGAAGATTCTGTGCTTTGTTAAAATGATTTTCATTGTTGTGTTTATCGGGTCTTTACTTACTTGAGAAAGGTGAAATCTTCTCTCTTAAAAATTAAACTAAAGTTTCATTTAACAATTACTTAACTTTTTGTATTTCCCCGCAAGGTCTTTGTCATTATGGTTAAATAGGTAACTAAGTATTTTTTCAGTGACCTGTGATCCTATGTGACCAAGTATTTTTAAACCTTTTGATATTTTTGACAAACTTCCCCAAATCAAATTATAAATAAAGTCTTTACGACCTCAGACTAACTTTGAGATTTCCCAGAGCACTCCTGGAACATCTCAAAAGATTTTTTTTTCTCTCCTTGTAAAAAGAGAGATGTTAAGCTAATTAGGCTTATTTGATATGTTGAATTACATTGGAAGCATTGTCATATTAGAAGTAATACTAAGCCTTCTTTATGTTGTATTT